>BGNK01001595.1:5978-23199 GCA_003297005.1 Symbiodinium sp. clade A Y106
ATTGTCAAAATTGCACTCTGCATGCATGAGCGCAACTCCACTATATAGCTATACATGTAGCCCAAACGGCCACCGGCAGCAAACAACGCCCAGACGCATGATACATGTGGTCGCCTCGCATGCATGCAAACCGAAGATCGAGGCACTCCTCTACAATCGCATGCTCATCTGCGCCTGCACACGTCGCACGTGTATATGCGGCAACCGCGAGTCCCTGCCACGTGCGCTAATAATATATGCTCTACACAGTAGCCTAAAAAACGTTGACATGATCGGCTGCAATAATAACAAATATGCGGCCATGCTCAACGCAATGCGTGCTGCGCACCTCTCTCTCGCTCGATATCTCTATCTTTCTCTATCTCTCTCTCTCTATATCGACCTACCGATCTATATATATCTGTTTACGTATAGGTTTTATGAGTATATATATATATATGTATACAGAGCATGTGCCGGAGGGTTCGAACCCACGACCCGAATGCAATCTGCATGGTTGATTCTGCTAGGGACACCCTAGGTTTTCGCAATACAATCTGTTGGCAATCGCTGGAAAACATCATTCCACATATAGTTAAGAGCTGTGCCGCGCAGAAAAGTTCACGGTCCGGCGCCGTAGGCCATCCTAAGTACACCTTTACGTCTCCTAAGTACACTTTTATGTTTTGGCATCACGAAAGTACACTTTTCCCTGGCCTAAGTACACTTTTTTGAAAGGACAGAATCTAACGGGGCAGGTGTAACGCTCTTTTTTGGCCTTTCAGAAAATGCGTACTCAAGTACACTTTTCCGCCGCCTAAGTACACTTTTCCGAAAGGACGCGCCTGCAGGTTAAGAACACCGAAGGCGAAGCCCAGGTGGCGGTGGATTCCAAAGGTGCTATCTCACAGCAGGAGTCCAAGGTGCAGAAAAGCAACCATTATCCGGCCTGGTACGGTTGCTTCCCTGACNACCTGTCACTGGTTGAGCTCACACACAACTCTGGAGAGTTTCCTGGCCGACCATGGGGAATCCAGCAGCTGGCAGTGGCATGCCAACCAAGCTGCGGATGCTCTCTGTGGCAGGAGAGCGCTTGAAGCTTTTTCCCAGCAACATGTGGCTTGGGTTGCCCGAGCTGACAAGCTTTGCTTGGAAGTCAATCGCTTTCTTGCCGCTAGGGTTAAAACGATCCTAACTGCTGACCCGCCTCCNGCTTTGCTTGGAAGTCAATCGCTTTCTTGCCGCTAGGGTTAAAACGATCCTAACTGCTGACCCGCCTCCTCCTGCGATGCGGGTCCTCCAAAAGAAGGACCGCAACGGAGGCCGGCACCATTCGCCCAGCATAAGCCAAAGGCACCGCAGCCTCGACCAGCAGCGGATGGGGGAAAGAACAAAAAGCAACGCATGGAGGACATGGAAGCTTCTTCAGCAAGGGGTCACCAGTTTGAGTGGACCAGTAAGAACCCTAATAATTCCTCCATTCAGTGCCTGCTGTGTGCCTTGTATGTTCAACAGGTCGCCCCTTTGGATGTGTTTGCTAGGTACGAACTGCAGGAGTGTAGGGATAGGCCCATGCCTTGGCCTGATTACTGGCCAAAACCTGCCGACCATAAGATGCATAACCTTGGTGCTTTGTGGTCCTGCNCGAACTGCAGGAGTGTAGGGATAGGCCCATGCCTTGGCCTGATTACTGGCCAAAACCTGCCGACCATAAGATGCATAACCTTGGTGCTTTGTGGTCCTGCGAGGTATGTCATGCCTGTACTCGAGTTGCTGCAAAGAAGTGTCCCCAGAAGCTCCTTAATCCTTGCAAAGGCATGCCCCGCAGGAGGGTAGGGTGTTTTGGGCTTCTTATGCCCACTCCGGGGCCCTCCCTTTTGCCTGACAGACCCACCCCGCAAGCGAGGGTCAGGCAGAATAAACCCAAGGCGAAAGCCGGGGCCTCCCTGAAACTAGGTNCAGACCCAGGGTTCAGGTGGTTCAACGAAGGTTACGGGTATGCTCGACAAGGCACGTATGTATGTATGCACATCATCGCCATTGTCAAGACAATGGAGGCGGCTGCCTATTTGGAAGCGGCTTTGATTCGAGAGTTCAGGAGTTATGTACTTTGTGACAACGAGGCTTCTGGGGGTGAAGGTGCAGCATGGGATACCTCTCCGGGGTTCGTGTATGTGGTCCGGTCAGAATACTCTAATATTTAAGCAATATACCGACTGTATATGCANCTTTGTGACAACGAGGCTTCTGGGGGTGAAGGTGCAGCATGGGATACCTCTCCGGGGTTCGTGTATGTGGTCCGGTCAGAATACTCTAATATTTAAGCAATATACCGACTGTATATGCAATGCCGTTGCTATAGTCAGTTTAGTACATATTATGTTCCCAATGTATTTTGACCGATGCCACTTGCATGATGCTTTCAGATACTCGGTGAAGGCATGTGCATTCTGTAGTCCACCGGCCTATACTAGATTCAACCTTGCCCAAGTTTCCTTTGACGGTGATGTGTGTATTTTAACATACGAGCATCACGAGGATCGAGTATGCAACCATGCACAAAGTCCACAGTACGTGAGATGGTTGAGTATGTACGCCGCCCCCGNCCAAGTTTCCTTTGACGGTGATGTGTGTATTTTAACATACGAGCATCACGAGGATCGAGTATGCAACCATGCACAAAGTCCACAGTACGTGAGATGGTTGAGTATGTACGCCGCCCCCGTCCTGCTGTAGCCTAGTTTTCGAAGCTCTTGCAAAGCAACTGCTTAGCCATGGCTGTGGAGCCCAAAGCCATAGCGGTCTTCAAAGAGAGTGGTGTGGCTGCCGACTGTCTGAACGCCTGGAAGGCGATTGACAAGCCACAGGAGAAACATCAATAAGTTGTTCGGTCCTTTTTTGGTTTGGGCTATTGTGTGCTTGGCTGTTGTGTTTTGTATATGCAGTAGATCTTATCTCCAGGACCAGTTCTTGGTGTTTGATGACAGCGACATCCGCCACGATGGAGTGGAATCCATGGGGGCGAAGCTACACAACAAGCTCCTCATGGCAAACGTGGAGTTGCTGCTTGCGTCTCCTAACTCGAATACAAGACAGCATGCAGCCCTTGCCTTTTGAGCAACATAAGTGCCGGAGATCGCGGCAACTGTATACAATATCCCTAAACCCTAAACCCTAAACCCTATAGTGAGGTTTTGATTGTTTACTCGTTGTATATGGCCCCTCATTCAAGGACATTTCCTGTTCTGAATCAAGTCGAGCGGGTCCTATCCGTGGATGAGCTTGCCTGCTGCATAAAGATGAAATATGGGGACACTCGACTGAATGAAACGAGTTAAACAGTTCAGTTTCCAGTGTAGACGCAGTTGTTCGTAACATCTTGTTGTTACATATTAGTTTACAACCCTGCCCAGGNAAAGATGAAATATGGGGACACTCGACTGAATGAAACGAGTTAAACAGTTCAGTTTCCAGTGTAGACGCAGTTGTTCGTAACATCTTGTTGTTACATATTAGTTTACAACCCTGCCCAGGGCGCAAAACCAAGCTTCACTTCTCAAGGGTCTTGTTTCTTCTTCGCATTTAAAGCATGCTTGGTCTATGCCGTTGTGTTCAGCTACGTATTGATTTTTACACTTGAGGCTATGCATGTCATCAGAGAGGTCAAGAAATCGTCGGGGGCCCGCTCGGATTGGATGAATAAGCTGAAGGCGTCAGACATGCACGGCATGCGGTCACCGTCACGANTTTTTACACTTGAGGCTATGCATGTCATCAGAGAGGTCAAGAAATCGTCGGGGGCCCGCTCGGATTGGATGAATAAGCTGAAGGCGTCAGACATGCACGGCATGCGGTCACCGTCACGAGTTTCGATCGTGAATATGTAATTTCACCTGGCCACAGGCAGCCGTGGGACCAAAACTCCGGGAGAGGAGGTACGTGAGGCCTAAGAGGAAGGCCGAAGCTGAGACATCGCCTACCGAAGCCGCCTCGCCTTCTTTGACAGAAACCCCGCCCAGTAAAGGACCTCGTGTCTCAGTTCATGCAAGTTACTGCAGCGCTTTCCCAGCGACCTGTGCATGACCTGTCTTCATTATTTTCGTGGCAGGAACAGCCAAGCCTCTGAATCCTGACGAGATGGAAACGTTGCCTTTGCATTGCGCAGGACAGCTCATTCCGGAAGTCAGAGCGCCTGAGTGCTTGGATGGGGTTGTCACTGGACTTGCACTCCTCGCCCCGGTATTTCATGTGGACCCGACCCAGCAGCATAAGAAGAAATTCAAAGCATTGGTTGTGGCGAAAGCGGCAGCCCGAGCAGATGACCCTGAGGGTTACCCAGCAGAGACTTAATTCGTTTTAGTCGTTCAATTTACTGGCTCAGGGCTACGTGATGAAAATATACAACTCCATCCCCGCAGATGTGCCCTGTGTAAAGTTTCATTTCGCCGCAGGACTCGGCATGGAAGAGTATTCCCCCGACCATGGTGACGATGCTCAGCAAGCCGCTGATGAGGAAGGCAGTCGCNCCATCCCCGCAGATGTGCCCTGTGTAAAGTTTCATTTCGCCGCAGGACTCGGCATGGAAGAGTATTCCCCCGACCATGGTGACGATGCTCAGCAAGCCGCTGATGAGGAAGGCAGTCGCTCCATAAAGCCCCAGCCTTATTATATATATATACACATCACATATATTTGTAGACTTTATTTTAATCTTCAGCCCGAACCATAGGGGTCCTGTACTTAATTTTCGTGCGACCCGGAATATACACATCCCATCCCAGCAACACTCAACGATATACAGAAGCCTTCCCTGTTATATTGTTCACCCGAGCAGGAAACCTTAGTTGTTTGATCGGGAGAGTAATATATACGGAGGTCGAGCAGGATCTCGTGATGAGTGGGTTAAAACTTACTAAGTATAAGCTTCAGCAATCGGGTTTAGATGTGCGCGATGGGATTTACGACAATAATTATAGGGGCTCCAGGTTTCCAGGATGCACTGCAATGCAAATCAGATCTTCTTTGTGTCTACATCAACGTTTTCAGGCGACTCTCAATAACCAGTTAAAATGTTGCCGCCCTTGTTAATTGTNCCATCCCCGCAGATGTGCCCTGTGTAAAGTTTCATTTCGCCGCAGGACTCGGCATGGAAGAGTATTCCCCCGACCATGGTGACGATGCTCAGCAAGCCGCTGATGAGGAAGGCAGTCGCCCCATAAAGCCCCAGCCTTATTATATATATATATATACACATCACATATATTTGTAGACTTTATTTTAATCTTCAGCCCGAACCATAGGGGTCCTGTACTTAGTTTTCGTGCGACCCGGAATATACACATCCCAGCAACACTCAACGATATACAGAAGCCTTCCCTGTTATATTGTTCACCCGAGCAGGAAATCTTAGTTGTTTGATCGGGAGAGTAATATATATCGTGATGAGCGGGTTAAGACTTACTAAGTATAAGCTTCAGCAATCGGGTTTAGATGTGCGCGATGGGATTTACGACAATAATTAGGGGCTCCAGGTTTCCAGGATGCACTGCAATGCAAATCAGATCTTCTTTGTGTCTACATCAACGTTTTCAGGCGACTCTCAATAACCAGTTAAAATGTTGCCGCCCTTGTTAATTGTNTAGGGGCTCCAGGTTTCCAGGATGCACTGCAATGCAAATCAGATCTTCTTTGTGTCTACATCAACGTTTTCAGGCGACTCTCAATAACCAGTTAAAATGTTGCCGCCCTTGTTAATTGTGCGGCGCCAAAAGATTTATTGACCGGCTTGAAATGTCATGGCCCAGGAGTCCTGTCAGGTTTTTTATTGAGAACTATACAGAGAGGACGATATTGAGGGCTAAGGGTTCATGCACTTGGTTTTTTCAAAAATAGACACGTTCAAGGTTGCTGATATGGTTGGAGTGCCCAATAATAATATCTCGGGGTGCCATAGATATTAACTCGGGTAATCAACAGTAGGTGTGTTTCGGTTTATATTTGTATACATACATATACATATGTGTTACATATGGGTATATTAATTATTAATTCAAGTGGGGGTACATTTTGGGGGATGTGGCACAACGGGATTGCTTTTGAAATGGGGTTGGTAGGGTTGTGGCCGCAGGGAATGAGGAGCACGGCGACTCCGAATTGCTGCAGCCAAACGAAGATGACTGCGCCGATTCGCCAGGCACCCCAACTATAGTTCAGCAGGTAATGTCGTCGAGCTGCATGGGGCTAGTGCTTTACTTGTTGCTGCTGCGCAGGTGGAGTACAACCTCTTGCTTGTGGGGATGCTACTGTTTCGCCGCCTCTGCGTGCCTTGTACAATGCAGTAGCCGCAGTGCATGCTGTGCATTATTGATGTTTTGTACTTCTACTGTCTATCTATAGCCGAGGTAGGATGAATGCCAAGACAAGCCCAGAGCGAGCACAGCAGGAGGTGCTACATGCCAAGCTTGACAATGTACGTAGAAAACATTCTCATGGAACTCTGCTGCCAGGACGACGGCAGCACTAAGACGAAGCAGCCGAAGCAACAAGAGAATGGGCCCCTGTGGATCGCCTACACAGAGTTCATGAGGACTAGTTTATATAGACGGTGCCTTTGTGTGGGAAATGTGAAGTCGCATCGTATGCGCAGGATGGCCAAGGACGAGCACCACAAGACACACCGTGTGTTCCGGCTGACACATTCATGGTATTTGTGTTCTTTGTTGTTGTTGGATCGAGTACGAAGACATGACAGCTCAGTTATTCGGTCATGTTCGCGCAACAGAATGTAAGGAAGCCCTGGCTATGTGGAAGCAATCCAGTATCCGTGCGAATCTTGCCCGCAACTCCCATGGTAGGGTTTAAGGTTTAGGGTTTAGGGTTNTCGGTCATGTTCGCGCAACAGAATGTAAGGAAGCCCTGGCTATGTGGAAGCAATCCAGTATCCGTGCGAATCTTGCCCGCAACTCCCATGGTAGGGTTTAAGGTTTAGGGTTTAGGGTTATTACCGAGGAATTGGGGTTTTGGCCTAGTTTGGTGCGATTAAAACAAACATAATAGAAGTTGTATCATTATGTGAGAATATCGTGCATAGTTCTTATGTTNTTGGTGCGATTAAAACAAACATAATAGAAGTTGTATCATTATGTGAGAATATCGTGCATAGTTCTTATGTTGCAGGCCTTTAGTCTGTTATTCAGCCTCAGATATTCGGGTTCCCCAGATCAATCAGCTTCTGTATATAGTCCGAATATAAAACCTCGCCCCCAACATAGTTTAAGGGTGTGGCTTCGTCAGGCGGCGAAGATACTCTGAAGAGGGAGGATCCGATATGGTGCATCTAGTTTATGGAGAACGTTTGTTGGCAGGACGAGAAATGGCCTCAATGATGAAAGACAGTAGTTGTTAGAAACCACTGTATATGTACTTTCGTAGCTTAAAGTTTACCTCCTGGCAGGAAACATACATCCCCGATTCTATGATGGAGGTGTTGTCGAGCCTAAATGTTGGGATTATCCTTCGATNTTAGAAACCACTGTATATGTACTTTCGTAGCTTAAAGTTTACCTCCTGGCAGGAAACATACATCCCCGATTCTATGATGGAGGTGTTGTCGAGCCTAAATGTTGGGATTATCCTTCGATGCATCCTATGTTATCTACGACTGGGCCGAGAATCGTAGCCAACGATACCCTGGCCGATGACAATAGTGTCCTGACTGCATGCTGCCAGGGTCTTGATCGACCAGCTGACCCCGGAACAGCGCAAGCGACGACGCTTCGAGTGATGCAGTGGGTGCACTTTAGGCAGTACGTTAAGTACATCTGCCTTTGCTACTTTTGGGGCTTTAGTTTTCGACGTACGTGTCCTGTCTTTTTCGGGGCATGCTCGCACACGTACGTGGTGCGCGCGGCAGACCTGGATGATGGAAACCATCACTTTCGGTGAATCCAGCTTAATTGGTCTTTCTGGGACATATGGACTTTCGACTGCGAAGCTGGACTGCTGGGAACCAGAAAACACGCCCCGAATTCCTGGAGATCCCAAACTCTTGCATGAACAGGTTTGTCTGCATCTACGACCTATGCTGATTTTTCATGATGCAGATCGTCTGATCATCGCGAGGCAAGGTTCATTTTGGCTTATTATCCCGTGTGGTTAGGATCTGATCTAGTTCACTTATTCATGTTGGCTTATTATTCGGTGTGGGTAGGATCCGATCTAATTCACTTGCACAAAGGCATGTCTGTGTGCAACGTGTGTGTACCTATAGAGTTATATGCATGTGCTTAAGTAGAAATCCGTTCATCTACTTTTTCAGATAGACTTTCCTAATCGCAGTCCGTTCTGNTGCACAAAGGCATGTCTGTGTGCAACGTGTGTGTACCTATAGAGTTATATGCATGTGCTTAAGTAGAAATCCGTTCATCTACTTTTTCAGATAGACTTTCCTAATCGCAGTCCGTTCTGACTACTGTGGCTTCCGAACACCGGTGACGATCTCCCTGCCTTCAAAATCATCATGAATGTCATGAATGGTCCACGACCATTGGTTCCAGAGCTACTGGCCCGTGGTGTGTCGGTTACTTAGCCAATGTCCTAAACGGTCTGCATCAGACACTCCTTCTCATTGCTAGGGACAATATATTGCTCAGGCCCAGAGCACTATGTGTGATCCTGATGATGATGTGTTTCATGAAGGGCTTCGTGTCTTGGCTTGCAGTGCATGGTGCCTGGCATGCCATCATATGCTATCTTCTATAGTGAATGGTGAAATCAAAGCAGGAGCGCAGATCTCAGAATATTGACGTCTTGGAAGTCTTCGCCGGTGTGGCAGCTCCTCGGTAGCTTATTACAGAACAGCCAACAACGAGTATATATACTCTTGCCCAAAAAGATTAGCCCATAAGTGACTGAACCCCAATCTTGTCAAAAGCTCAGGCGATTGTCGAGGAGGCTCAGAAGCACAACTTGGAATCCAGAGGCTTGGACTTGGACTACTCCGCCACCAACGACTTGAGTGCGCCGTGGGGGTTTCTGTTTCTGTGCAAGCAATTCAGAGGATTCGGGAATTTCAGCAGTGTAAGATATAGGGCCATGTAGGACTGCATGCATCGCCACGTTGCTCTCGACTCTACTAAATAAGCCGTCCTTTGCCCACAGTGTGCATCGGTCTTCCGTGGAGTCGCCTAGGCTGGCACTGGCTTATGTACGTCGGCTTCGCCAAGGAGCTTTGCTGGTCTTAGCGCCAGTATGCATCTTCGCTAAATCTTACTGTGGCAAGTGTCTCTCTATAGCTGTATTGGTTGGTGTGGGTCCTATATATGTACCCTTCAATAAAATAAGGCTGCCTTATGTTGGGGGATGTGCATCCTCAACTTGAGGAATGATGCATCAGCCCCAGCCCCAAGCCCCCAGCCCAGCCCCCATGACGTCTTCGATCCTCGATGGACAGTTTGGCTACGGTTCGTCAACTTTTACTGGGCCAGGGTTTTGCAGGGTTGTTATTACGGTTTGGCATTATTATTGGCACACTCTTTCAGAGTATTTAGGTTGTTAATTCAGACGTTTAGGGTTTGGGGTTTTGAGGGTTTTGGGCTGTCAGGGCTTAGTTGGAACTTCTAGAATGAACTCTATGGTAGGGTTGCATGATGTTTGTCATGATAGGGTTTAGGATTTTAGGGCTTAGGAGTTCTCGAGGGTTTGGGGGATCNTGGGCTGTCAGGGCTTAGTTGGAACTTCTAGAATGAACTCTATGGTAGGGTTGCATGATGTTTGTCATGATAGGGTTTAGGATTTTAGGGCTTAGGAGTTCTCGAGGGTTTGGGGGATCGTGTTTGTTTTTAAAGGATTTAAGGTTTGGGCTCTGCTGTGTGCACGACTAGCTCGATCGGGATGAAAAATCATGCACTGGAGTACCTGATCAGAAAGGACAGAATTAATAGGTGTCGCTGTGCATTTTAGACACATACATACATCACCAAAACAAAACCTGTACATCTGTACTCTCCAACCCGCAGTTTTCTTTCGTGAGTGATAATGTCTGGTATGTGGCCGGATCCCGACCACGAGCACAAACCACTAATGCACATGGCGAGTGAGATTTGAAGCTACACAGCACAGTAGACGCAAATCCTGGGCAATATGTTGCAGCAAGCAGTTCATCTACACCCAAACTCTGTCACTAATTGTTGCAACATGTTGCAACATATCATGTTCCGGTATCCACTTTATTTTAAGGCCACAGGACGATGACACAAACGATGGAGGGGCCAAGACGCCGGCAAGAGCAAAGTGCTATTCCTGATGATCACATGCGCGGTGTGGGCAATCTGGACCAATGCACCACAGGGATGGATTGGTGATGGTTGCATGGTTGTTTGAACTGCATGAGCCACGCGCGATGCATCTTCATGTATCGAGCATTGTCGAGCATTCGTTTTTTGAACATAATCCCTTCGGGTCGTCTCGCATCTGCAAACATGGTAATTACCACGTCGTTATGCCGCTAGCTCATGTTGTGGAATCTCGGGTATCTATGGCTCCGACGACGAACACGAACATTGCAAGTGATGATGTCAGCTCATAGTCCTGCCAAGGAATATATCTTTCGGGCACTAAGTATCGGGTTCTCCGTGTTTCGTGGGTGAGCATGCAGGGTCTTGCGCCGATGGTGTGTGCGAGTGTGTGTGTGTACGTGTGTGAGCTTTCGCTGTCGTTGTCTTGGTGTACAGGCAAGACCCTTCAAAGCCCAGCAAAGCCAGATAAACCCTAAACCCTAAACCCCTAAAACCCTAAACCCTAAACCCTAAACCACAAAGCCCTTTGGAATCCTTTGAAGGCCCAGAGGGTTTGTCTATAAGGTGCCGGGCAGGCCACGTCTGCATCGGCCGCTGTACCCGAGGTTCCAGCTTCTCCTTCCTCAACATGTACACGTCGGGCCGTGACGTTTTGCTACCAGAAGGTCTACAATGTCGGGACACAGTTCGTTGTGGCAACTTGCTCGCCAAGAGGACAATCAAATCGAGCAGTTGTGATGTCAGATATTGATGCTAGATCCCGTGGATCCAATCCTAAGATATCCTATCATGTATGTGGATCCAGGAGCTTCCTTCTGATGAAGTTGGCTAGAGCAATGAACGTATGCTTTCTCTTGGAGCAGCCGGTGCACGCCGCTAGTGGAGGCATGGAATCACTAGACCGATTCAAAGAGATGATACGAGATCAAGTTGCAGAGTTCTCAGCATGCACACATGTATTGCTCTGCATGTGCAACAGAAGGACTTATTGGACTGTTGCTTTTCAGCGGGTAGTCGTGAACGATTAAGACTGAGGTCTATCGCTTCCTTGTTCGTATGGGTTCCTTCGGTGCGCCCACAAGCAAGCCATCCTACCTCTAGTCCAACCACACATGCTTCAAGGACTGCCGTTATTTTACCCTGTAGCACAGAAACCCAATCAAACACAAAGGCCATCGCCACTAGTTTGCCAGGAGCTGTCGACGTTTTCGGAGTCCCGGGACAACATCGGCTACAAGAAGGTCAAGAAGACGATTGTAAAGAGGGAGACAGATGAGGTTTGGCCGCAATCAGGATGAAGCACATCCTATAGTGTCGGTGAAACTCACACGCAGACACACCCACACCCACACCCACACCCACACCCACACCCACACCCACACCCACACCCACACGCACAGGCACATGCACACGCACACGCACACGCACACACACATTCAAACACACACACACACACACACGCATGCACACACACTCACACGGCTGCACACATATTGTAGCATCATACCCAAGCTACCCTATAGAGACTGAAGAGAACCGAGAGTTAATATGCAGGGCCCTTATATTCACCCTTCCTTTCCCGAACCCAAGCTTGCGAACTGAACCTACTCTTCTCTGGAACCTGCCTGGATAGCTTAGGTGAGGGCCCCTCATGTAAATGTACATATAGGGTTCATACATATTTAACTGTTAATCCATACCCGAGGCCTGGGGCAAGCAGAAGGTCACCGGCACCACAGCCGTGAAGGAGACGCAGCACCTCGCCTGATCGTCTATGGGACAAGGTTTCGAAATGTTGCAGGGTATTCAAGACTTCTGCATTTTCGAGCTATAGGTCGAAACAATTCCCAACCTATTCGCTGTTCTTTCAGGGTTGCGAGTACGACCTCAGAATCTCCAAAGCCCCATCCCGACAACATTTGTACCAACTCCTCTGGGTGTTAGATGTTTGCTTGCTCCCGGCTTCTAATCCTGAGACCCATCGTCCCTTGAAGTATAAACTCTCAGCCACGTATATACGTGGTGCCCCTGAAAGTATGTATCAACTCTAGTCTGTTATTGGGCCAGCGAGCTGTATCCGTGTAAACATCTATCTGATCGACGTATCTACCTATCTAACGATCTATCTATTTATCTCTCTGCCTGTATATGTATGTATATGTGGTTTACATTCCCCACAAATATTTCAACGAATCATGATTACCATGACCGAGACCTAGCTATGATCGGTTCTTGTATATTGGGATCCTGGGGATCTAAATATAGTGAACACACCCTGCACCGCCACCATCATCAGACTTCATTGGGGTTTAGGGGTTTAGGGGGGAATGGGTTTTAGGGGTTAAGGAGTTTAGGGGTTTAGCTGTTGGGTTTTTTAAGGAATGTGGGGGTTGAGGAGTTAAAGGGTTTAGGGGGTTTAGGGCTTGTCACATGGATCATCCCCGCCTGAACCTTACTAAAACCCTGAACCTAAGCTCTTCATAATCGCCGGCCTGCCCGCGGTGGGTGCCAAAACATGTAGGCAACCTTGTTGTTTTGCATATTGGGTTTCTAAGGCCTGTTCATTCTCAAACTCTATACTCTATATACACCCTACAGCATAAAGGAATGTTTAAGTCCTTTGACCAATGTTAATCCAGTATTCAGCATGGAAAACGGTTCTGGCTGTTGTTGGTAGGATCCCGCAATATGATCTGAACCCTACATTTATAGACTTTGTGCATTGGGTTTCAGGTGTAAACCTTAGAAGGTAGGTGGCAACGCTGGGGACCGCAGCGGCTTGCTGATAGCTTGATCATGGCCGCAGCAGGGTGTTGATTTGGGGATTCATCTCAAATTGTCGGGGTCTATATATATAGGGGGTTCGTGTGATAGTGCCCATCCCAAAGTAATAAACTCCGTGTAGACTCAGTGTAGACATGAAAGAACATATTCGGTTTTGCGACCATCATTACTGTATCGTGGCCGGGTCTGCATTAAATGAAACCCAAAATGCCTGTTCCGAGGTTCTCGGGGGTCTTACAATTAGGTTTGTAGGCAAGTATAGCTAGGGTCCTCCCCAAAACCAAATATGGTATAGAAAACAAACATGTGTACTGTTAAGCTGATAAAGGCCCGAGCTGAGAAGATCGTTTATGCATCACCTAGATCTTTCATCATGAACACTACATGTAGGGATTATGTGTTGTTGATTTTTGGTTTCCTTTTAGTGCCGGCATTCGAAGCTGCAGGGAAGAAATGATGAATTCTCGTAGTTAATGCTCCTTCCGCCGGTGGCCTAACAAGAACGCCGTTGCCCGATGAATATCACAACCTGGCCAAATGCGCTTGCATGTCGCCGCTGCACTCTGTAGTGAAGGCAAGTCACGACGAAACGCGGCATGCATGAAGAACCTAAGGTGTCTGGGGCGGGGCTTTTGCTTAGTATGGGTTTATAAGTTTATGGTTAGTATTGTATGATATGTATGATTCCGAAAGGACAGGTGTGCAGGAAGGTTATCGCAGGATCATTGTTGTGCTCTTGCGAGGAGGCCGTCGCATGTCACGCAAGATTGCCAATCAGGAAGTGGACCCTTGATTCGGTAGTAACAACAGTCGCCACGCCCCATATTATTGTCGTTCAGCACACACGCACACATAGGTAGGTAGATGGATAGATACATACATACATAAGCTTTAGTCGTGCCTTACTTGTTTAAAGACGTACCTACTAAACTACAATATATGAAGCATATAATACATACATACATTTACACCATGTTATATTCTCTTTCGAGATGTAGAGGTGCCATGTATACATATACGCACATATGCACACGATGTAAAGGTGCCATACCCCTCTTTTCTTTATGTGCAAACACGCACATGCACGCCTGCATGCGTATACATATACGTGCACACGCATACATATAAATACAAATATAGATAGCTAGATAGCTTGGTATGTACCGTTGGCCCATGCGGTTTCTGGTCTCATACGAGCTTCCGTAAATTCTAAATGCAACAGCCAGCACCTCAAGCTTGGTAAAATGATCAGTGCAATAACTTTGCCCTCTCATTTTATCGCCTGAACCTTGGACTCGACGCTTTAACAACCTGTCCTGCTGCTGAGGCAGTACACTCCGCACTTTGCCCGAGAAGTTCTCAAATGTTGGACAGCCGGTTGTGAACAGGCTGGGTTGGTTCTGGGGATAGCTAGGCCTTTGAAGATCGAGTCGCGGTGCTATTGCAAGCTCGGTCTAGCTGAAGTATTGCTGTGCAATAGTCTTGCGGCCATCACCCGTGTCTAAATGTTACTGCCAGGCATCTTGTGCGGGCTGCGACGAGGTGGCCGGCTCCAGTGATGTTTTCAGTCATACCACCGGCGCCTACGATGCAGACCAACAAATTTCCCTGCTCTTCCAGCAGCCGATAGACTGGCATGAGGACGTTGCTTGATCTACATTTAGATATCTAGCTAGCAGCTGAAGCATGTGCCCTTTCGATCTATAGGTGGGCAGTCCCACATAAGCCTAAACCCTACACCCTAAACTCCAGAACCTACATCCCTAAAACCATACAGTCTCTGATGGGTCACACCACCACAAACGTGCCCCAACATAACAATGTGGCACTCACGAAGGCTCTCCTGTTGGACGTGGTGCGATTTATGCAGTCGAGCGGCAGGCTGCATCTCCCGAAGTCGTGGCCAAGCGACTTCCCGTAGTCATAGGTGGTCTCAGAAGCAGGCCGAGTGTGACAGTTTCTTAAAGTCTGGACCCCGGGGCTTCCAAACTAAAGCCCCAAACAACTAAACAATCACAGTTCCTAAACTTTTTAGATCCTACATAGACCAAGAGACACAAAACAAGATAGGAATCAAACAACATAATTACAAATAGCCCTTTCCAAGGTACTATTGATAAATCAACACGATAAGAATGAACAAAAAATGCTATGCTATCCATCCGGAAGCCTCGCGGGAAAAAGCGTCAAAATGAGGGGAAAATGCGTCAAAATGCGTAAAAATAGTCCTTTCCAACCTACTATTGATAAATCAACTAAAACCTACTGAGAATGACATCCAATGAGCTGTTGACGGTCATGTGACATGATCGCGACCACTCTGATTCATTTTTTTTTCAATTTTTTTTTGGCTCAAATGCTGGGCTTTTCGCATCATTCTCAAGGCTTGCAAACGTGTTGTGATTGCTGTCGATCCCTCAGAGGGACGAATGGGGAAGAGTAAACCGACTGCCCCGCCTAGCAAAGCTGTGCCCATGGATCCGAAAGCTGTGGTTGCTGCTCATTTAAACACACATACAGTCAGGGTTTGTCTGTGCTGTGTGTACATGGCAACCATAAACATGGTCGAATCTCCTAATACGTCTGCGACATCCCAGGAACAGGCCTCGTCCATCGACGCCGCCCTCCTTGTGAAGTTGGGGTTGACTGTTGAACAGCAGAGCAAGGTGCGCGAGAAGATGCCGCTTGGATCTCAATGCTATCTTTTGCTCGCAATTGATCTGCGATCGCCTATATCCGGGTTCACCTTACCTATACCATGATCGAACCCCACCATATTGCATATTAGGACTGCGATGATGGCCACGCTGCAACCGGGGACTCCAGCCTCGACTGCTACTGGCAGTTCCGCAACTCCCACTCCAAAAGGCCCCCCTGCTGTTGTCACTCCGGAAGTGCCAGTGGTGCCACCGCCGCCCGCTGCTCCCAGCCCGTCACAGGCCGCCCCGCAGAGGCTAGACTCTGTCTTAAGTGTGACGACAGCCGCCGAGAGCCTGGTCGACGCCGCCCCGGCTACTTCTCCACCCGTGACCCCGCCGAACCCAGTTCGTGCCGAGTCCAAGTTGACACACGCAGCATCCTTTGAGGATACGACCTTGCCGGGTCGTGTTTCCAAGGCAGGGCCGAATGAATTACGTCGCTATCATTGCACTCATACCAAAACGTACTAAGCCTACCTACTATAGTTGAATCCCGAAATATAACCAGGCCTTGACGTACTCAAGAAAACCTTAATCCCAAACCCAAAACCTGATCCTGACGCAGGTCCTGGAGAGCTCAGCGGCAACAACCCCGTCGCCAGTGGCTGCGGTTGCTTCACGGCCCCGTGCTCCGAGACCGCCTGCAAGTAGAAAGGACTCTAAGGACTTCGTGACCAAAACTTCCGTTTTATACGTAGCCCAAATCATATAGGCATTCGGTGGGTATATATATATAGGGATCTGTATATATAGATCGGTGATTTAAATAAGCCCCATCAGTCTTATAGTCTTCCATATATATATATATATATATCTGTGTGTGTGTAGAAAAACCCTACAAACCCTAATATACCCTGACATTTACCCTAAATAACGACCCAAAATACCTTTTTTTCGTGGTCTCACCATCAGCGAGACATGCAGGAAGATGACTACGCCTTGCCGGTCCTCAGTGAAGCGGAGAAAAAGAAGTACGGAAACTTCTGGCAACGCTACAGGTCCACCAGTTCTCTTAGCCTTGGGAGTGACGAAGGAACAAGAGACCTTGCAAGCCCGGCGACACCAAGTCCAACGACACCGACCCCAAGTCCGGCCACACTGCTGGTGAGTCTGACGGCAACACAGCTAGCAACGCCCACACCGACTCCCCCAGCAGCGGAGACGCTTCCGGCGACTGCTGAAGAGCTCGCGAACGCAGGACGGCCGACCAGCCCGACAGTTCCGACTCCAACGTTGCCTGCAGCGACAGCCCCGGCAGCAGCAGTGCCAGTGAGCCCAGCAGTTCCAACTCCTACGTTGCCTGCAGCACCAGCCCCAGCAGCAGCTGTGCCAGTACCCGTGGAGGCCAGCCCGGCAGTTCCGACTCCTACGTTGCCTGCAGCAGCAGCCCCAGCAGCAGCTGTGCCAGTACCCGTGACGAAGGCCAGCCCGGCAGTTCCGACTCCTACGTTGCCTGCAGCAGCA
>BGNK01001595.1:23533-91610 GCA_003297005.1 Symbiodinium sp. clade A Y106
GCAGCTGTGCCAGTACCCGTGGAGGCCAGCCTGGTAGTTCCCACTCCTACGTTGCCTGCAGCAGCAGCAGCCCCAGCAGCACCCAGCCTGGAAGTTCCGACTCCTACGTTGCCTGCAGCAGCAGCCCCAGCAGCGGCTGTGCCAGTACCCGTGGTATACGTGGAGGCCAGCCTGACTCCTACGTTGCCTGCAACAGCACCCGCCCCAGCAGCAGCTGTGCCAGTACCCGTGCACCGACTCCGACGTTGCCTGCAGCACCAGCCCCAGCAGCAGCTGTGCCAGTACCCGTGACGAAGGCCAGCCCGGCAGTTCCGACTCCTACGTTGCCTGCAGCAGCAGCCCCAGCAGCAGCTGTGCCAGTACCCGTGGAGGCCAGCCTGGTAGTTCCCACTCCTACGTTGCCTGCAGCAGCAGCAGCCCCAGCAGCACCCAGCCTGGAAGTTCCGACTCCTACGTTGCCTGCAGCNGCCTGCAGCAGCAGCAGCCCCAGCAGCACCCAGCCTGGAAGTTCCGACTCCTACGTTGCCTGCAGCAGCAGCCCCAGCAGCGGCTGTGCCAGTACCCGTGGTGGAGGCCAGCCCGGCAGTTCCGACTCCGACTCCTACGTTGGTTGCAGCAGCAGCGGCTGTGCCAGTACCCGTGGAGGGTAGTGTGGCAGTTCCGACTCCTACGTTGCCTGCAGCAGCAGCCCCAGCAGCGGCTGTGCCAGTAGCCGTGGTGGAGGCCAGCCTGGCAGTTCCGACTCCTACGTTGCCTGCACCAGCAGCACCTGCTGCAGTGCCGGTGAGCCCGACAGTTCCGACTCCGACGTTGCCTGCAGTACCCGTTGATGCTGTGCCAGCACCAGCAGTGCCGGTGAACCCGGCAGTTTGGACATCTACGTTGCCTGCACAGGCAGCCGTGCCGACTTCTACGTTGACTGCGCCAATAACAGCCCCAGCAGCAGCTGTGCCAGCGCCAATGGCAGCGAGTCCAGCAGCCCATGTCGCGGTGGCTGACGAAAGCCAGATCCCAGCCCCGACTCCATCGACTTTCTTCTTCCCGAGGCCACCACCTGCTGCACCTCCCGCTGCTGCAACCAGCACTGCGGCCGCAGATGATGCAATGACAAGCCTGCTAGCGACGGTGCTGGCTCAGACGCTGCAGAATGGATCTTCTCTGTCTGCGGACCAGATCCAGAAGCTCCAAGGCACTGTGAGCCAGCTGCTGACTGCGAGCACTGAGAATAAGGTCGCAGCACCAACAGCAGATCAACAGCAACAGCAGGAAATCCCGCTTGCAGGCGAGGCCCCCGGCCCAGCAGTGTGCGCAAATCCGCCCCAAGCACTTACTCAAACTCAGCCGTTGCCAAAGGGAGTATCGGCGGTGGCAACAGGGGCTTCGGATGTGGCGCCGCCACCATCATCGCTGCAGCCGCCACCAGGTGGCCCACCTGCTGCTGCTGCTGCACCAGTCAGGCTGGATGTGAACAGTTCCAGCCATCCGAAGGAATACCGGGCCTTTCAGCGCTTCTGTGAGAACTCAAAGGGTGCAGATGAAATGAGGAAGGTCTGGGTGCAGGGCGGACCCCGTCGGATGGCTGTGTTCTCACAGTTCGTCGCCACTGGCTGTCGCTGGGATGGAACCTATATAATCTTACGCTGCCCTAAACCCAAATTAACCCGACTACATCAACCCTTACTCCGGTGTATTGGTGCCCTACTAAACCATCTAAAACCCAAGCTTATAGTGAACCCTTGTTGTGCACTAGATCCAAAAACCCTACCATGCAAACCCATAGCTTATGTTATAAGGTATGTGTGTATGTATAGACAGATAGATAGATTATTTGGAGATAAATAATATATAGGGAGCCCACTACAAGCCTTGATAGCAGGCCCAAACTCTATTCAACGCTTCTTGATGATTAGGGTCATAGGCGGGGATTATCAGGGTTTATAGGGATGTAGTAGACCCACTTATCGCATTAATTGCGAGGCTTTCGAACCCAAAGTCTTTAAATTTGTTTGTAGCAGAGGTCTCGGATTCGACTGTTCGCTCCTGCACGTACTATACTGAGGTATTGTTGTCCGGTTACATATCGTGCCTGAAGCCTTATATTCTATAGCAAATAATCAAATAATCAGGAAACTATGCGGGCTTATTGTTTGTATGGCAACACACGTACCCAAACAAACATGATTAAGATCCCGGTCCCCCGTTGGTCCTATCAGGTGATCCTCTGGCTATGGAGGCGGCTCTCCGCTTCAAGCGGCAGCGCGAAGAGGAAGACCGTGACGAGGGTGCCCGGCCATAATCTAGGGGGACGTTGGTGTTTGTTGAGAATTTTGCATCGGGATATATCAATGACGTTCACTGGCCATAGTGTTGTTCTCTAATATAGTATTGACAGGACTAGAACAGCAAGGGATGCACCATCTATAAAAGGATGAACATAACTTAGGTCTTAGGTTTGACGCAGATATCCTGAATACCAAATAGACACGTGCAAACAATATTCAGCCAAAGGCACTGTACCGGCCAACGCTTCATAATTAAGGGAAGATGCTTTGTGCGTGCTCCGCCGTACAGGCCCCCCCCCAATCCTAGCTATGCTGCCCAGGTGAATATTATCGCTGGAGTGATATTCTGGCATTTCACTCGAACGACGCCGAGAAGGCGTTGGCCTTCATTACTCGGCGCCGAGCCGAGCCGCGTGGGACTGCCAGTACGTTGCATATCATCGTTGCATGCAGCTGAGTATAGTAGCTATTCACCTGGATGCGCAACAACAACAACTATTACTACTACTACTACTACTACTACTACTATACTACTACTACTACTACTACTACTACTACTACTACTACAATAATTAACTGCTACACCAACAAATGAACTACGTACTATACTACCACCACTACTATTATTATTACTACTACTACTACTACTACTATACTACGACTATACTATACGTACTACGACGACGACGATGATGACAGCTGCGACTGCGACCGCGACGGCGACGCCGACTGCGACGACGACGACGACGACGACAACTATCACGCTGTCGGCCAGGACCTCCACCGACCGCAATGATGCGACAGTGGAGACGTTTCTCTACTACAATCGCCAAAAGCGCTCAGTCGTCAACAGGACCCTTGATGAGATAGCGATTGAACTCGGTGTGTCTCCAGCATATGCTGCAAACGTGGCTGCGATGCTGGACGGCCAAAACGGGCCGGCCTCGGCCTCGACATCGGCCCCGACGGCCCTCGCGATTGGGAATGCACCTACATCAACGACCGGTGCTGTGAATGATGTGGAAACGCCGGAGAACAACGCCAATGTTCCGAACCCAAAGCCTGGAAAGGGTGGAAACAAGAAGCAGAACGACGGGCAGCAACCGCCTGCCAAGAAAGCGCGACCTCCGAAGCCGGAGGTGCACAGTGCATGAATGAATCACAGTGACGGATCAGGTAGTGCATTGTGTTATGGTGTGCATGTGTTTCGTAGTTTGATGGTGTTTGCGAGGGATCGGAGTTGGAAGTCCACGTGTGCACGGAAGACGTCAGCGCCTTCGTTTCCAACTGGTGCACAGCTGCCAACTCGGCCCAGGGGCAAGCCGTGAAGTTGTGCGGGGAGTTCCTTGGTGTACTTTGTTTCGATCCTGAGCATCAGAGAGAGAGAGAGAGAGATCCTCTTAAGCCTGGGAGAAGAAGAGAGATGAAACCGGGTAGCATGTTGTGCCTTGAGGTTGGAATCCCTGGACTCTCAGGATTCCCTGATCGCAAAGCTGAAGGATGCATCCGAAGGCCTCTGTCAGTGCAGAAAGCAGCTTCAAGCACTCGGCACAGCTCCGGTTGCAGCCGATGTCCAGACTGTGCTGCTGACTGTTCCTTGTCGGTAGCACTTGTAGCGGTGCTGTGCAGGGTTTCGTTGAGCTTGCTGCTTTCCATGCGATTTCATCGTGTGGCTTACTAACATCTCAGGCATCGATGTACGTGGAGGCATTCAAGAAGCACACGAGGGTTGCAAATGGACTGTGCTTTGGATTCAACACTATAGCGAGAAACCAAAACTCTTATATACCCCTATATACAGCCCTAAACCCCTAAAGCCCTAAACCCTAAAGCCCTGAATCCCTAAATCCCTCTAAAGCCCAACCCCTAACACCTTAAACCCCTCTTGCCAGGCTGAGTCCGAGAGCGAGCATCAAAAAACCCTAAAGCCCTAACATATATGTTGTATGCTGCTTGTTCCGTACAAGTTTTTGTTGTTTCGTGTGTGTATATATATATATATATGGAAGCTTCCGCCCTATCGTTCCATTCAGGATCGCACGGCCCTAAACCCCTAACACCCTAAACCCTAAAATCCTAAACCCCGAACACCCTAAACCCTTAAAACACTAAACCCCTAGAGCCCTAACATGTTGTAGGCTGCTTGTTCCGTACAATTTTTCTTGCTTCATATATACAAGCTTCCCTATCGTTCCACTCAGGATCGCACAGGAGAAACGCCCGGCTAAGGCGGCGAAGAAGGCCAAGGCATCCCCGAGTAAGCCAAACGAGGGTGCGCAGTGAGTGCAGCAGCTTCATGAGATTTAGATGTCAGCATGCAGCTATATAGCTAGCACAGCTATGTAGCATCTGTGATACGTTATGGCGGCTGCACATCACATGATCACGTGAGCGAGTCTTGACTTCTGGTTGGAGCCGGCGAGCGGGAACCGTGCTGAGCACTCGCTTAGCCCTGCACACAAAGCAGTCGTGAGTGCGAGCCGGGGAACGGCCGGTAACGTGTGCTGAACACATGTTCGTGTCAGAGTTTCTTCGTCTGTGGGACCCATGTAGTGTGCAGGATGTAATATTTACAGATTGGGCTTTCTAATAATGGTGTCTTTGACGCACCATCTATGGTCTGTTATTGTAACCATGTAAGTTGTACCGGCTTAGTGTATTTCTGCATGCAGGAATAAGACTACATTCATGCAGCTGGGCACTCTTTGCTTGTGCACCCTTGCATATGTGGGGCCCACATTTATCCAATTTCATCTGCAGTCTGCTGTGCTCTCAAGAAGCGCGGGCACTAGGGGGCTTCACTCGATCTGCAGCGCCGAAACTCGTCGCTGCAAAGAGTCCTGATACATCATTAGTGCTGGTGTGCGGTTTCGACTGCTCGTGGACATACTGCTCCTGATTGGTTCTCGTGCACAAGGCTGGTGAACCGATATTGCAGGTTCGAGGCCCTCGCGGGCTTGTTTAGATCAACAATGGTGCTAAGAAGCGTCTGCAAGCATTCCAGTTGTCATTGTGTTTGTGTAGATGATCGTATGGACACCCGTATGTATACAGCCGTCGCTTAGTCTTAAACCTTAAGCCTGCAGCCCTAAACCCATGAGTACTACAAAAACCCATTTTGGACCCTTATCTATCTATCGATCTATATACATATGCCCTATATACATATAAGCCTCATATATACAAGCCCCAAACCCCCCAATTTCCAAAACCGCCAAAACCCTAAAACCTAAACTGCTCAACCGCTGGGTCCATGCAGTTATGTGTTAATTAAGAAAAGGCCGAGCCCGCGGGCTGCAGAAACTCTGGCATTTGTGAATGGAACACATTAGAGATCATGTGAAGGTTGCAGCTACCATGGGTGTCTTTCTGCATGCCGTCGGATGCTGGGAAAGCGAGCCGAGGGCCTGGCGAAAAGCCTTGCGAAGGCGACTGCCAGGAAGGATTCAAAACAAACTCCTGACCCGAGACCGTCTCCACGTGATTTATCTTTGACAGACAGTGCCCTGACACGAGCGGCTTCACGGCACATTGGCCGTGGGGCCAGCAGTGCCTTGTTGCAAGAGTTTGCATCTGCCGCGATCGAAGAGTCCGGTCGTGACAACGTGTCGAAAAGCACCTTGGCCCTACACATCCCAAACCGCAAGCTTGTAATGTATTCCTCATAAAACCCAGAAACCACCCTAACGTGTTTGTGTTTTCTGGCTCAACAACAGCAAGGTACTCGGTGGGCTGCCACTCTGGGGGCTTCTGGCAAACGTAAGAATATCATCGAGCGGGGGCTTTCGAAAGCCCTGGCTTCCAGCTCAAGTGATGTTTCCTGGTTGAAGAATACGTGTACGGTTGGGGCGCTGTCCGCTTGTTGATGGGTCTTCAAGATGGTGTTTATAGATATTATTCTGGTGATATGCGATTTCTCCATTATTGTTTTAGTGATCTGAGGCTCCGATTGTGTGTCCACTCAGTGCAGCTTCAGTTTTGCTGAGAGATACACGACCAGAAGTTCGTCGAGAACAAGGGCACCGCAGACAGCTTCGTTTTCGTAGAGCTGCCCGGGCTACTGCACAGGTAAAGAAAAAGAGCAAGAATGCTCAACCGGTCCTCAACTCGTGGGCATCGCTGCCCTATCTGTCGCCCTACTTGCTGTTCAAGGCCATGGTGCATGGCGGACTCGTGAACCATTGGTTGCTTATATATATCATGCACATATTATGTTCGTGTGCTACATTTAGTCGGTTTTGTGCTTCTTTGTGGGTGACGATCTTGCCGCGATCACCGCATCAAGGACGGGCCAAGTTGATTGGTTGGAATTCTGGGAGAAAGCGAAGTCGGAACCATGGGGGAAGTGTCTCGATTGCATGTTCCCTTGCATGATGTCGTCTTGATTACCGCGATGCAGCACGAATGACAACATGTGTATCAGGTCCCATCCCGTGCAAGGGTGGCCTGAAGCCGCCCGCAGGAAGGCGATCGCTGTGTCGCTGCACGGCGACGAGGGCACCGGCAAGCGCTGCAAAAACGTTCTCGTGATGTCAATATCCCCGCTGGGGTGTCATCGCGAGGCCCAGTTCCAGAAATACCCCTTCGTGGTGGTTTGGCTGCACATTGTCTCGCTTCTCAATTTTGCAATGCTAGGGAATCTCGGACATTTCTTCAGCGGTCCAGTACGTGTAGTACACAACAAATGTGTTACACGATTGGCTTTCGAATCGAGGTTCTGAGATCGGACAGGTTCGCGTTCGAGCACAACAGCAAAAAGAACTTGACGTTGTCTTGCCTTCAGAAGGTGTTCGTGGACTCCATGATTCCTTTGTCTTCATGTGACGATGTTGAATTACATGGATGGTCTTTGCACCTTACCGTATCCAAAGGCGATTGGAAACACAAGCGAGAGTGGCTGTCGCAGGCAAGGCATTACGGCAACGTGGCTGGACCGAATGGCCAACCTGGTCAGATTTGCCCCAGATGCCTGGCCGACAGCAGCAGAGAGCGCCCATGGGCTGATATGGCTGAACGCTTCAACAATCAGGCGGACCTTGACGAGGCTGCAAGCACCAGCTCTTCGGTGGCACCAACAGTCTCGAACGACGGGCAGGCGTTTAGTTATTTTATGATACCCGTCAAATGGATATCGGCCGTGTTGCTAATGTAATTCAGCAGTGTCTAGGTGTGGGTCGCGGCATTGATCTTTTTCGACTGCCCGGGTACGATGCATCCTGCGAATACCCTGACCTGTTGCATTGCTTATGGCTTGGAACGGGGCGCGACGCCGTGGGCGCCCTTACGATGCTTCTCGCACGCTTTTTTCCGCCGGTGCAGCATCTGGACACCTTCGATGAGAGACTTCGGCATATTCATTTCGATATTCGTGAATGGTGCAAGCAGCATGGACTGCGACCCAGCACGATCGACGAGCTCAGTCTCTTTGCTACACATCGTTTCGTTTGTGAAATAACCAAAGAAACCTAATCAACGACTCTAATACAAACTCCTATGATCAACCTTCAACCCTCGTATATATGGAGCCTTGAAAAACCCTAATAATATAATAGCAACCCTAAGCCATGCACCCCTGCTAAACCCAGCTTTAGCCAGACTCTACAGCCAGGTTTGACGAAACTCTCGGTTGATGCGGTGAGCTATGATTATCCTCTGGGCTTTTCGAAAGGATGGGCGAACCGTCTCATGCAGCTTGGCTGAAACCCTGCTCCTCCCAAGCGCATAACTAGCCCTGTTATATAGTCATACGAGAATGGCCCAGGCTGGCTTACCTTGCCGAGCGATTCTGTGCAACTCGTCGTGCGGATTAATTTAGGGTGTTGGATCATTATTGAATTTCACCGGATGTCTTTTCGAGTGTTTCAGCTGTGAAGCTTTTGACTGAAGTGTTGGGTAGCAGCTCTTCTCCCTAGGAGTTGTCTACTTGGATGCCCGAAGCCCGCAAGCCGGCCGTGAATGCATGGGCAATCACGAGTTTCGCCAATCAGCTGGATAAGTATCCTATGTGGCTTTCAGACGGCCAAGCACGAGAAGTCGCCCAGATCCTTAACTGAATATCGTAGCACATATTTTCTCAGCGACCAATAAAGAAGAGTGTTCTGCGATGCTTTCTGCATGAATTCCATATCCGAGGCTCGGCAGGTTGTACTGCCACTCCTATCTTTCCCTGGCATCTCAGTTTCTTCGGTCTGCAGAGCCTTTGTTTCCTGCTTGAACTTATGAGCATGTGTTGTGCTGAGGGTTGGGGAAGAGAGCCGCAGCGACAAAGTTTTCAGCAGACGGTCAGCTGAGGTTCAAATTGAGGCCAAAATTCCACGTCTTTCACTGCGAGGTCATCTGCAGGCTAGATACCAGCAGGCTCAATCCCCGGTTCGCGGGCTGCATGATGGAGGAGGACTTCGTAGGCAAGGTGATGGCTACCACAAAGGGCGCGATTCATGCAAGCACACTTTCGTCAAGAACATTGCAGAGGTGGCTATTGCAGTACAACTGTTGGGTGTGCTCGACGGGCCAGTGAAAAATCTGAGCGAGAGAGCCTCTTTGGCCACTTCGGTCTGTTTCGCGACCAAAGCCCGAAGCCACAAACCGTGCTCGCACAAAACATCCCGACCTGTAACCCGCTCAACAGCATCCACATCATAGCAAGCATTTCTGTTCAAACCACCCAAACAATAACGGACCCGAAGCAACGAACCCAAACTTCCCGCAAGCCTATATCATTGCACCATCAGTGAGATACGAACATATAGGAAAGACATTTTTTATGAGGCACTTCGTATGCTCCCTAGAAGGACCCCATTTCCTAGAAGATATGTTTGATTGGAGTTTTCATGCACATGCAGTCATCCGTATATTTATTTTCTACGTAGCGAAGGCTTGCGAGTCGAGCCATGAGCTAGTGCTTCCAATTAAGCATCTGCTGTGCACTCGAAGTGCTTGTGCTCTGCCATAGATTGCTGTCAAATATGTATATCTGTATACGCGAAAATTTTTCAAGAGTCACATCCTATGCTCCCTATAGCAGAAGGACCCCATTTCATAGAAGAAATATGTTTGATTGGACTGTTTCATGAGGCGCTTCGCTTTCAAGCAATCGTTTTTGCAGCGAAGGCTTTCGACGCATGAGCTAAGGAACTGTGCTGTGCACTACCGTCGTTAGTTGTCATACTTCGCACTCAAATCCCCGGCCACTAAGCTGCCAGGTGTGGTTTGGAACTTTGGGGTTCGTGCAACATTGGGGAAGAAAGTTTCGTTTTATAGCCAATATACATATTTCTGTTCCAAGGCATTATATTCTCGGGTCGAGAGAGTCATCGCTGTACCCCTTAAGGTACATCGTTATATGCAAGCAGTCATGAAAAATGTACCTGTGCTCCCGAATTAAAACGTCCCAGCTGTTGAAAAGCGTACTTCGGAGTTCAAGCTTCTAGGTTTTTCTGCGGTTTCATAGGTTTGAGTACGGTTTCAAGTTAGTTTCTGAGCTTTGATGAAACGTTCAAGGTGTCCGAATAAGGCTTGCATGCGAGGCTCGAGGGTTTCAGGGTATGTTTGGTTTAGGGTTTGGGGTTCAGTGACGTTTAAGGGTCGAGTACGGTTTCATCAGCTCTTTCTTACATGACACAGTCCAAGCGTTGGCTTCCAATATGTAGACTGGCGTGGTCGATGAGCCGGAGGTACGACAAAGTTCACCTCCTATATTCTTTCTGGCTGGACTGCAGAACCCAGAGCCCTGAAGCTCCAAAACATAGGTTACATTGACACGGCAACCTTGGACCTTAAGCCCAAAATTTTAGCAGAATCATCTGCAATGAACCAAGCCGTTACGCGAAACCTCAGGAATCGAGCTTTATTGGGACACGTCTACGCACCGTAGCCGTGATGTGTAGTGGACCCTTGCACATAAACTGGAAGTCCGGTGCCATAGACATATGTTCGAAGTTTTCAACACCGCTGCAGGGCAGTGGGCAAGTAGGCCACGTACTGAGACGCTTTGCCGAGTAGTGGCAGGGATCATGCGATTCGAGTCGTTGCATATGTACAGGACTTTGGAGCGGAAGGAGCCTCAATTAACTTATTGTCAAAGCCCAAATCCTAAACCTTACGAAACCGTGCTATACCCTAAAACCTTAGTACAAGCACCAGGCCTCATGCCTTATTACCAGCCCCCGCAGCCCTACAAAGCCCCAGAAATTTTAAATCGGCATGGACGAGCGCGAAATAACGCGAACGTACGCGCGCACACAGACAGACGGACAGACAGACATACAGAGAGAGGGAGAGAGATAGCTATATAGCTATATATAGGTATATAGGTGTATGTATGTATGTATGTAGAACTGGAAAACACATAAATATTAAAATACAGTATATGTTTCCACTCCTATTTTGGCTCAAACCGAAGAGGTTCTCGTTATTGCACATGAGTTTTCTACTGTTTTGGCTCAAAAGCAGCACTGGCTTTCGTTTACTGCGCACGATGATGTTCGTTTGCCACCCATCACTCCAACCATCCCTCCCAGGTCCTGCTCCCCAACATACCACCATCTTGAAAGGACAAAAAAGTGCGTTACACCTGCCTGTCCTCACAGGGACCAGGATCCTAAGTACACATTTCCGAAAGGACGTGCCTGCAGGAATGGCTCAGCGATCGTGGAGTACCAAGGTCGACCGTACCTGATCCCGCTACGGAACCTCCGACTTTTCCGGGGCACCTACTACAGCAATTACCACCTTGATGTGGTACGTGCAGGACGACGGTATGCGACAGCAGGAGCTTGAATCCTGGCTGGCTCTACGACGTCTGATGCAGAGCACTGAGGCCTGCGTTCCCTACAGGATCGATACCTTCGGCTACCTCCGGAACCATCGTGGGAAGTGGACCTGCCTGCCGACGAAGATGTCGAAGGAACAGGTTCAAGCCATTCTCGACGACATCTTGTGCGCAGCCAAGTTCCTCACCTCCAAGGAATGTCATGGCGTACGTGTTGGTGTTGGCCTCAAGAAGATGCTGACGCCGGAGGGGACGACTGGAACATTGGTTGCTTGGAGGAGACGCGCTGTGCGCATGTCGATTGTGGACAACCCTCAAGGCACGCATGTCTCCACAGTTCCGTTTAGGCTATCTGGTCGAGAGGACATGTGCTACATCTACTTCTACAGCTATGCGGCTGACTTTGTAGAACCGCCCGAGGCCACCTGGATGCCACGAGGGAGTCCGATGGAAGAATCACCTGTGGTTCCTCTACCTGATCCACCTCCTTCCTCAGTGGAACCACCGCAAGGTCAAAAGCGAGACGGACCAGAAACTCGGACCGTGGTCCTGGGCCCGGAGGCCAAGAAACAACGTGTGCAGCACATGGCCAAGGCCGAGTACATGCACGAAGTGTTTTGGGAAATGCATCAACGTCAGTGGCGCTGCCGTATCCCAGAGCCGGATGAAGTTCCATCACATCCGGAACCATGGAAACGTCAGCCTACGCATGACACACTCTTCTGTATGCAGTCTCCCGGATGGCATGCCGATCTTCTCACAGGAAGCATCTTCAAGGTTGACACTTCCGCAGACACCATCGAAGAGCACCAGGTCCNCAGCCTACGCATGACACACTCTTCTGTATGCAGTCTCCCGGATGGCATGCCGATCTTCTCACAGGAAGCATCTTCAAGGTTGACACTTCCGCAGACACCATCGAAGAGCACCAGGTCCATGAGATCTGGGACCAGGTGGAGGCGGCTGACCTGAAGGAGATCTCACAGTTTGTTGATGAGAAGGCATTCAATCCTGTACCACGCTCCGAACTGGAACAGAACTGTGCACTCATTGATGGCATATGGGTTCGGAAGTGGAAGAAGATGGCAGCCGGCAATCGCATCGTCAAGAGCCGTATGTGCGTGCGAGGATGTCACGATCCGTGGAAGAACGAGATGAACAACCGGTCTGCCACAGCTACTCGCCTCTCTCAAAGGCTGATCCTCAGCACGGCAGCAAACACTGGCGATGACGTTGAGTCCTGGGACATTGCTGGTGCTTTCTTGAAGGGCTTGACCTACGAAGAGCTTTGGAAGCATTTGAAGAATCTGGGACTCCACACAGTGGAAAGATTGGTTGCCATNTGGGACATTGCTGGTGCTTTCTTGAAGGGCTTGACCTACGAAGAGCTTTGGAAGCATTTGAAGAATCTGGGACTCCACACAGTGGAAAGATTGGTTGCCATTGTGCCACCGATGAATGTCTGGAGACACTTGAAGAAATTGTCCAAGCTCTTTGACATCCCAGAGCATGACTGGCACCGCTATGTTCTCTTGTGTTTGAAGCCAGTGTATGGATTGTCTGAGGCCCCGCTCGCATGGCAACTTTTCCTCCACCAATTCTTGCGCGAGCTGGGAGGAATACCGTCACACTTCGATGAATGCCCCTATTATTGGCCCGCGAAGAAGCCTGGCATGTGGCCGACTGCCAGTCTTTCGACTCACGTCGACGATCTGGCAGCCCGGGGAAAACGTAAGTGGCTCGACGAGACCTACGCAAAGATGCTGGCCAAGTTCGGGAAGCTGACTCGTCAAACTCTTCCTTTTGTGCATTGTGGATGCCAGTACACAAGGGTCAAGGACGGGTTCAAGGTGGACCAGTCGGAGTATGTCATGATGCTCCAGCCGGCCCCGATCAAGCCCGACGACGATATGGATCGCAACCTGATTGCTTCCGAGATCACTGTCTTACGCTCGCTGATCGGTGGCCTTATGTGGACGTCCATCACACGCCCGGATGTACTGGCCGAACTGAGTACCCTTCAGTCTGTCATGAACAAGGCGAAGGTTCGTCACTTGAAAATGGCTAACGACCTCATCGCAAGGGCCAAAACTGACAAGGAAGCGGCCATCTACTACAGGGCTCTGCAGCCCACACGATACCGCATTGTGGTCATTCACGACGCCTCAGCCGCCACCTCTACAAAGAACTACGCGCAGGAAGGGGTGGTCCTGGTTTTCCTCATGCAGGACACGATTGACATCCCTTCCGAGCACCTGACATCCAGTGATGAGTTCGCCAAGCACAGGCTCAGCGGAGTCGCTCAGCTGCTGCACATGCAGTCTAACAAAGCCAAGCGTGTTAGCTACAGCACGAGTCGTGGTGAGACATTGGCGGCGATCAATGGTCTCGAGTGTGCTACTTTGGTGAGCACAAGGCTGGCGGAGATCACCTTCGGTCCTACTCGTCCCAGCCTGAAGCAACTCCTCGACATCCAGGAGCGTGGCAGCGTTTACTTCCCAGTCGATGCCCACACCGACTGCAGGGACTTCTACGAGCTCGCCACGGGCTCACGCACACTGCCACAGGACAAGAGCCAAAGACTCTATATCATGGCGCATCGTGAGGCCAGATCACAAGGAAGAATCCGTTGGTTGATTCTCACGCCGACAGAGTGTGTGACGGCCGACGCACTGACGAAACCGATGGTCAGTCCATGTCTTATGAGCTGGCTTACCTCAGGGCGTGTCCGTTTCTGGAACACTGGTCACCCACTGGAACTGAAGCGACTTCCTCCAACAAATGTGGAAGCGTCTGAGGCGGACCTGATCGATGGTGATGCTGCTCTACGACAAGGTCGTTCCTGGACCTCGCCAATGGCCCTCTTCGCNCCACTGGAACTGAAGCGACTTCCTCCAACAAATGTGGAAGCGTCTGAGGCGGACCTGATCGATGGTGATGCTGCTCTACGACAAGGTCGTTCCTGGACCTCGCCAATGGCCCTCTTCGCTCTGTCCAAACGATGGTACTCTTTCGGAATGGCTATGATGATGCTGACACCGGCGACTGCACAACCCCACGGCGCGCCACTGCAGGCATCAACCACTACCACAGCAGACATCATTCTTCTTCTGCTGCTCATTCTGGTGATTACTGCCTCATCCTCAGTGGGCATTGCTATGGATCGTTGGCTACACTACATCCACGCCGTCGACTACATCCACGCCGTCGACTACGTCCACGTCGTCTTCTACCTCACCAGCTCCTACTACGGAGGCTATGACATGCACAGATGAGCATGACATCGATAGAGACCACTCTACTACCTACTTCATTGCAGGCCTGGAAAGCGACAACCTATGGTTGAGGACACGAACATCCTTTCTGGAACGTCAACTAGAGGAGGTCAACGCGAGCTTCTTCCGCCAAAGAGCTGAACTACAACTGCTACAAGAACGACGGAACAACACTGCCTCCTCTTCATCATCTACGACGCCACCGTTGCCAAGACCTCATTCGTCTGACCCAAATCCGCATTTGGCGGATATCTGGATTTCAATTAATGGCAGACGGTACCACCGTCAGAACTGTGTCTACGCCCAAGGCGGCACGCGCTACTCCGCATGTCATTTCTGTCACAGGAACACATAGACTTCCAGAGACCAAAGCGGAGTCGATTTTTTGAGTCTCACTTGAGCATACATGTTACATATGATTCGCTGTGAGCCGGCTTGAGTCAGAGGAAAAGCTAGTCCAGATCTTTTGATTCATGTATGCATGTGTGTGTGTGCGCGTGTGCATGCATGCATGTGCATATGGCATACGGTTTATTAAGTGGTGCGTGCACATGCGGACGTATTTGTATGCACAGATGCGGATGAACGGTTACACGGATCGATACATGGGCAGATACTTCCGAACTCCGGCTTCCTGAAGCAATGAAATCCAAACCTGTGCACCAGGGATTGTTGCATGAGATCTTTGAGATGGCTTGCCTGGCAGAGAGTGGGTAATTTTCAGGTAAGCTTTGGGTTGCCTTTCGTTATTGGACCCGGCACGTTGCAGTCAAGGGTTTCACGCTGCACGAAACTACACGCCAGGCTTCCAAACCAAACCCTAAACTCTAAACCCTTGACGTCGACTACAGTACTGAGAGCCTGCTTGCCTGTTGAGTGTAAGCCTCCCGGGAGGCAGGCTCCAGACCCCCTGCCTGCTGGCTTCGGAGAAATGAGTCACTGCACTTTTAAAAAAAACCCAGACCCTAAACCCTAAACCTGAAACCCTAAACCCTAAACCGTGGCGCCAGGGGTCGTCTCCCTGCTCCTCGCCTTTGCCGCTAGGCCACGGCCGTCAATAGGCGGGTGGGTGAAAAATAGAAATGAGAATAGGAAATAAGAGTAATAAGAATAGTTGTTTAGTTGTTTCCTCGTGTACTACTGGCGGAGCTAAACAGGTGAGCAGCCGCTTGCACTCTCTCGCTCTCTCTATCTCTTTGTTTCTCTTTCTGTTTCGTTAGGTTCCCAGGCGTTTAATCTGCTGATGGACCTACCCATTTTGTGTACCTATGTGTTTATGCGTTCTCATATCTGTTCTCGTTCACAAGCATCTGCGGTTCTGTGTATCTACTCATGTATGTTGGTTGATTCGCTGTTTCGTTATTTGCTAGTGTCTACCCGGATGTACTGCCCTCTCCGTACCCATCTGTCTGATATCTGCATCCCGATCCATGTTCAGGCTTCGGATGTAGGGTTAGAAGCAGGAATCACTGGCCTTGCTGAATGCTCCTGGTTTTGGACCTCCGGGCTGTCTCTTGCAAGATTTACTTGAGTTCCCCGAGTTCCTGTTTCGTTGCAACCCAAAACCCTAAACCCTAAATTCCCTAAATCCTTCGCCTAGAGATCCCCAACTCTGGACCACGGACCCCGCAAACCTCAGCCTGGGCAAGGTGACCTGTCGACGGCGGATGCCGAAACGCCTGTTGTCCCCGAATGTGGTAAGCCTGCTCATCACTGAACGAAAAAGATTTGTGCAGCAGGTTTTTTGGGGCGATGCCTGTTTCTAGAATGTTTTGTTCTCAAGGCTCCGGGCCGTTTCCACGTTCGCTTGCGTTGGAGCCTTTGCCCGGCTGTGTTTTGTGCATGCCGTGTGAGCAATGCCTAGAGCCATTCTTCTCTTCGCATCGAGAACCTTCGAGTGGATCGCAGTTAGCTTGGCTCAGATTGTGACGTAGCCATGCGGGAGTTCACGCTTCCGTTCAAGCCCGAGGTGGGCGCGGGTTTGCGTTTCAGCATTCAGCCCAGGGTCGAATTTCTATTTCCCGGTCCAGCTGCAGCATGGTCACACGACGGCTCGTCATCCTTTTCTCGCCCGGCCACGTGGTGTAGCGTTGGCCCCCCAACCCTACCTGAGCGCCGGATGCGACCTCTGCGACCTGCGGCCTCTCTCACCTCTCCGGCCAGGAGCTACTGGCGGAGCCCAGCGATGGGCGGCTGTGGGCCTCCGAACTTCCGTGCGTGGAGTCCTGGTCCGAGAAGGCCCCTCCCTGCACTCGCTGCAGCCTCTGAAGTCCAGTCACAAACTTCCATTTCGTTTCTCTGATCTTGGTTTCCCGTTCTGACTTAGAGTGGTAGTGAAGTTCCCGAAGACAGGGCAGAGGTCCCGGGCTCCGGACTGGGTTTCTGCGGGCGAAGCAGTATAAAAGATCCTAAACGCCAGGAAGTGAACAAGGCGCTGGATGGCTTGGTGGGGCGGCTCCTGGGAAGCCAGGGGAAGGACCCCATGTCCTTGTCCTTGTGTACGGTGTCCACCAGCCTAGCCGGGGTACGCATACTTTAGTGTGAGCCTAGCAGGGGGGTTTCGACACAGGACCTAGCAGATGAATCAATGTTCTCCCTGCTCTTCGCGATCTTGCAAGCATGGCCGAGGCGGGCCCGGGCCGCTCTTTTTGCACACTCAAGCTGCAAGGATTTGCCCAATCCCAGACTACCGGGGCTATCGGATGCCGGCTCCACTGGCAAGTGGAGCCGGCGGCCCCTTGTAATTGAGGCACCGACACCTCGTGTCTTGCCTGATCATTGAAACTGGTGTCCCTGAACTCAGGCTCGATGACAGCATCCCACCTCGTGCGTCGAGCTCAGTCTGCCAGTTGCGATTGTTGTTTTAAACAGTTTCTGGGCCCTGATCGGAGGCGTTGTATGGTGAAGACACGGCACACTCATTATTGCACTCGTTTCGAAGAAGACCATACTAAATCCTCTTTGCACTCATAGAATGTCGACCGCGACCAGACCTATGCACCCCAGCCGCGCACATCCTTCCGCGAACACTCTCAGCGGGCCTGGCCCGAGCATCTTCTGCCTTTTCAACACGAAGCCGGGAACTCCCGACCCTGGGCTTTGTGCAGAAAACGCCCGAAGCACATAATCTCGAACATCCCAACCTTAAAGCTCTGACTCTTCTCTGCTTAAAGCTTCATGTGTGGTTGTAAGTATGGTGATAGGTTTGTTATAACTACCTTGCTGACATTTTCTCATTCAACTGCTTTAGGTGGGCCCTCTCCTTTACTCCCAAACCAGGTGGTGGACCTGCTCACAGATTCCGCCCGACGGCTGATCGCAGAGGCCGGTAAAGTCCGCAAGGGCACGAAGCCGGCGAAGGCCCCGAGACGGTTCATGGCCCTGCCGCTTGAATTTGAGCTTTGTGGTTGCATGGTTCACGGTTCAAGGGCCGATGAATCCGCTAACCCGGATGCCTAGGCCCTCCGTTAGAGTTCGCAAAGACCGACGGAGCGTTGTCTGGGGATCTAGGAGCCTTCAGCAAGAAGGATAGTGTGGTCATGCGGAACTCAAGCCGGTCATCCAGACGTAATAGCGAATAAAGTAAGTGAATAAAGGATTACAGTTCAATGCAGGTTGGAACTACCCCAAAGTCCTGTCTGATCCGCCCGAAACCTGGGCGAGGTGGACAAAGCCGCCGAAGCCCAGTCGAAGGACCTACGAAATGCCTCCAAGGCACCCAGCTTTCGTTGTTTGGGACTGGGAGCAATCGTCGTTTAGTATTCGCAGGAACAGTTATGGAGGTTGTGGGGCACATGCAGTCTCTGCATCTGCAAGACACACCTGCTGCGCTCGTTTTACAGCTTGTTTTGGTGTGGTAAGGACTCGTAAGTCTCATCGTCCCCGGGGCCACACGATCGACGGCAAATTGCCGCGGAACCATTGCTCGACGGACTGACAGGGCCCATGCAAGTCTAGATTGATTTCATGGCATGACAGGTAGCGGCCTTCTTTCTCCGCTGGACCACGGAGTACCTGATGCAACAAGGTTGGGGCTTTGCATGCAGGAGTCCGGTGGTTCCCTTGAAGGTTCGTTGTCTTGCAGGGATGGATGTCATAGTCGACCGCCCCCCCCAAACACTGCTCACGTCACTTTCTCCGCCTTTGTCGAGGCAGCACCGAGGCGCGGAAAGGCCGAGGGCGAGGCCGAGGAGCGAAGGCGTGGGCTGCGTTGAGAGGAGTGGGGAGTTTCGAGTTTGGGAGAGGTGTGCCTAAGTCAGATAGCAGACATTCTTCCGTGATCCAAGGGTCTGGCATGCTTAGAGGTTTTGCCTCGCTGGGTCCTTGGAGTTGCTGTGCACATTGGAGCGCGCAGAGTGTGTGTGAAGACTGCCTTGTTTCTTTCACAATTTGTCGACAGAGCAGGTAGCAGCGCCTTGCCTTGTGGCGACCCGAAAGAGGAGTCGAAGCACTTTTTGTTTTTGTCGTGCTTCGACCCCCCGTGCTAAACTACTCCAAACCTGCCGAACGTTATAGAGTTTCGTACGGACCTTGTTGCTCACATGGTTTCGGCCCTGGCATTCGACCACCCGGATCCAAGAGGGAAAGCTGTTAAAACCCCACGAACCCCAACGTCGCTGAAATCCTCCAAGACCACCAGCTGCAGTAAGTTCCTCCCTCCTCAATGCGATTTGCGCGTGCAGGCGGGCACAGCCTTGCAGCAGGCTGGAAGCTGAGACATGCGAAAGCTTTGGGGATCAGCCGTAAACGTCCAAGACGCCGGCTCGAAGGTTGGATAGACATCTCATGAGCTCGCAGTCGCAGCCGTGTGATGTCCTTACACCACTCCTGATCCTAGAGTCCTAGAGATCAACTCCTTACCGCAACCAAAAAAGCCCCTGAAGACAAACTTCGACAACGTGAAGGCCTTGAAGCCCCAAAGCCCCGAAGCTCTACCCTCGACTCGGTCCCGCCTGGGTGTCGTTTCCAAGGCCCATCCTGACATCAGCAAAGCCTCTAGGACTCTGAGCCATGATCACATATGGTGCCACAATGCAGCACTGGTTCTCATCTAAAAGGTTTCTAGCATGCATGACATGCACAGTCGGAGAGGTATCGTAACACCTTTGCACATTTAATACTAACGCAACTAGTCGGTCTGCTGTTGCGGATCGTCCATCTTGTTGCTTGTTTCGTATCCACTGACATCAGCTTTCGAGTTCTCCAACGGAATCCGGCCTCTCAGTCCGGCTGTAGCTCAGATGCGTATCCAGAAACAACAGCGGCTCTCATCTGACCGATCGGGGGTCTGCTTTCTTTTTGCAGATTCGTACACGGCTGTCAAGCGGCATGTAGCACTGAAGATCTGAAGCCGGATATCTTGAGTATGTGACAGCCTCGCATCTCCAAGAGCTAGTAGGCTAGCATCTCATCCTCGGGGTGGGTCGGGCTCCCCGGGAGCCCTCAGGCAGAGCAGGCGGCGGCAGCCGAAGAGGCCAAGGAGGCCCTGAGAGCGCAGGCGGCCATCCAGAATCGAGCTTCTCAGGGCTTTGGCAATGGGGGATGGCTATACTATATTATGCTTCAGGTTCTCTTAGTATGTTATATTCTCATGATGCCGGTGACGCTTAGCGCCACTTCGGCCACAACTGTGCTTTGCTATCATGATCTTGACTTGCCGTGTAGTTTGGCGTGATGTGTTTGGGGGGCCTTGCTGTGAAGGCTCAGTGGCTTTTCCATTTTCTAAAACCTTTAACATCACGTGTTTCAAAGCCTCAGGCATTCAGATTCAGTTTTTGGGGTTTCGGAGATTCTGATGAGCTTTGGTTCTCTAGGTCTTGGGCCGACAGGCTTGACTGCGCAACGCCTTTGAGGTTTTTTCTGATGTCCGATTTCAATTCAATGCAGTCTTCATTCGTGTGAAGGGAGGTGATGTCTGCAACCTGACAGTTCAGAGCTTGGCCCTACCTTTAAAGCCCCTAAGCCTTCAAACCCAACCCTTCGACTCTTCAAACCCAAACTCTAAACTTAAAGCCCTTCGAGCCGGAAAACCTCGAACCACAAAGCCCAGCAATTCCATGTTCGTTGCTCCGCAGGAGAGGCAGCGATGTGCCGTGCTCCAAGAGTTGGCTGGGCTGGTGAACCGAGGACTCACCACTCTACTTATCGTATTGCTGCGAAAGAAAGTCATTCTTTCTTCCGATTCCATGATGCCTCGTTGTGTGCACGAAGGGGCCTTTAGGCCCAAACGGCAGGATGGCAGGTTGCGGGAAACCGCTGTCAGGTCATTCTAGGCTTAGCTGGTTTTTGGGGGCACGTCGGTTTGGTGTGTCGAGTATGAGATACTCATCTTCACAACTCCAGGAGCTATGCCTTGGCTGTGGCTCAGCGAGCCCGCCTCGTGGCAGCAGGCAGCCACGGCCGTGTCCGATGCCGGCTTTTACGTCCTCGATTCCACGGAGGCCAGGAGACTTCGAGAGAGCTGATTCGGAAGGCATGGGATTGAAGTTGTAGTCCGTCAGAGTCTCACACCATACAGTGGCAAGATACTCGCACCTGGACGGATGCAGCATGTTCTCTTGCATTAAAGGAGACGTCTCTGGGCTGGCATTTGCTTCAACCTGCGCAGCTTCGTTTGTCACGGCACAACATGAAGTTGCCGCCCTGATCTGTGAGTTGATGCCATGCCTTCATCCAAAAGATAGCACAGTGACCAGTGAAAGCGCGGGGTTAGGTAGTTTCAGTCGCACCCCTGGTTTGGCTCCTAGCAAATCTGAGCCCTAAGCGTGGAGATCCGAAGCCCAAACTCTCCAATCCCGCACACCAGCCTAGAATGCCTAGAATCTACAACTCATGCCGCAGTGAAGCCAAAAGTTTGAGCCGTGCTCGTGATTTCAATAAAGTGGCTTCCCAGCCAGGCGCTGAAGAGCCGCGAGACGCGGCAGATGGCCCTCCAGTGCATCGTGGCCCCACTGCTCCAGGAGACTTGGAGGGGGTCGATGCTGCACCCCGAAGCTTCGCGTCCACGGAGACTCGCTTCGGAGGAGGGCCAACAGCATTCCAACCTCCTGGTGGCCACCGTGTCGAAGCTCATCCACGGGCTGCGAGTCGGCGAAGGCCCAGAAGCCTCGCAAGACGGGAGGACTCGAAGCCGATTTCGTGAGCACACATCCCTGCGTTCACCGTCGTGGGCAGCCGTGGTACAACCGTGAATTTCAACTCAATCTTCGACCGCGGGAGCCCGAAGCCTTCAAGATCCTGGCACAGCAGTGACAGGTACTGCCACCTTCACGGCCGAGTGCCTGCTCCAGGCGCACACGACCCCTCTACCCAGGCAACTTGGCTAACCTCATCTCTTCACTCTTGACGAAGGGGCCTGGTTTAAATTAGTAGAACCATGTAGAACCCAAAGCACTACCCGGCACCCCATGCAGCGATCACGTGAAGCAGGCATCCGCCAAGCGGCCATTGGGATTTTGACGTTCAGCTTTCCACAGGTGATCCTGCAGTCTTCGTTTAGCTGTCGCGAATCGCCAAGGCTCTTTCTCGTCGACCTGACCCAGCCGTCTGGCAGAATGTGTTTTCAGGTTGGATCTTTTGTGAAAAATATGCGCGCTGTATGGTGATGGTCTTGGTAAGCTCGTGTATTCTTGTTTTTCTGTCTTCGGTTTCTGTAGCTATCTGGCTTGAGCGATACAGCGCACAAGGGCCTGACGAGCAAGTGTCCGAGCCCTTGAGAGGCAAATCCTTATTCTCCGAAAAGTTTGACACTTCAAGCCGCATGCCCTGAGCCCGAAGCCCAAATCCTTACACCCAAACTCCTATATGAGCCTCCAACTCCAACCTTCAATGCCAAGCCAAAATCCCTCGCTAGCTCCGCAACCCTACACTAAAACAGCAAGCGACGAGCAAGGATTCGTTGTGAGATTCCGATGTTGCGCGTAACGTAGATGTCCTTGTGCACGCTGTTGTTTGCTCATATGTGCTAATTGGTCCTAGTTTGCACTAGTTCGCGCTGATGGCTGTGTTGTGAACCTACTACAAGTGCCCATAGATGTTAACCTTAGGGAATTCACGCTGTCCGAGGCACTGTGGCCAAGAGCTCACTGCTCAGGCTCGGAGGATCTGAAGCCCAGAGTGTTGTGCACCTGCCAAAATTCTGAACCCGTCTGCATCCTCAAAGGCCGGGAGTCTTACAGCCACGAAGCATATCCCACACGGTTTCGTCCTTCGGCAGCAGAAATGCCTTGAAGCAGGGCGCCTTCCAGCGATCCTTGGCCGCTTTCTTGGTCGCCTTAGCAGAGCGCCTGCCCCACGCCACCGGGCCGAAGCGATGTTCAGCATGTTAGCGAGGGATTCAGCTATTGTTACTGACTAATGATGTCATTTGGCATGTACGGTTTCACTCTCGGGAAAGACTCCAAATTCCACCAACATCCTCAAGAAAGATAAGAAAGGTGGTGCTGGCAAACATTTCGGTGCTTCTTCCTCTTCTGGACGTGGATTGCTATCCCATCCGGCAGGCAGGGTGGGACACGATGTTCGGAGCGGCGTTGTAGGTTGAGGTTTCGGAGTCAATGGCTTCCTTGTATGCTCGGGTAGTTGGAGTCTCCACTTTTTGCGGGTCGATCCAAAAGCTGCAGTCGGATGTGGGGTCGCTTTTCACGCGTGAACCCCGAATTCCTGAAGCCCGAACGAAAAGGCATTCTGCCCTTGCCCATAATGCCCCCTCAAGCATGATGCAAGCCCTGAACTTGAACTGTGAGCTCGCTGTTGCGAGGCCATCGTTGAGAGCATGGGACATCTGCTGTCGGCTGAAGGACCGTGTTCGCAGAAGGTTCTGTGCCTAGGACAATTCGGGGCTTGAGGTTCAGCATTCGGTCCCTACGATAATGCAAGGTTTAAGAAGTCAGGGCAGCCTCGCCTAGAATGTCAGCATATGTCAGCCCATGCGATGGAAGCTCTATGAATTTGGGTTGTCTTGCGATGTTTGGGTGGGCGGAGCTCATGTAAACGAGTTTCACAAGACCCACTGAAACGTGGGTGTTGCATTCACCGCCACTGCCGCCAGTCTTCCAGGTTTGCCTGTGTTCTCACTGGATCATCTCTTCTCAAGGCTCAATGGAGTCTTGACCTTGCCTAGGTCTTCGACTTTAGTCGTCACCCCGCAAAGCAGCCCTTGGCTGATCTTCGCAGTTCTGCCAGGCCGCAAGCTGCCCAGAGGGGCTCACAGCGTCCAGCCGACCACGGAGGATGCCGAGGAGGCGACGGAGGAGCGCTCTAAGAGCAGGGGTTGATTCTCTGCTTTCAGGGCTTCTGCAACGGTGCTCTACGACTCTAAATGTGAAGCTTTATTGGGCGCTTCAGAGCGCATGCAAACTACTTCGGATCGGCACTGGCAAGCCATGGCAAGGCTCATCTCTGGTCCGTAATGATTGCGCAGCCGCCGCAAACAGTTTTTCCGCTTAGATCAGAGATAGTTTCGTTTCCTCTATCACTTTTGTACTTCCGTACTTTCACTTTTGGGGTAGATTGAACTCTTTGGGAATTGGACCTTAATGACAATTTGGATGGTATTTACTCCTGGCCAAGACCGCGCTTGGTGCCTTCGGTCATGTGGTTCCTTCAAGGGATCTATAAGGGCTCTATCAGGGAATTAAGGCAATATACCTTAAATCTTTTATTAGGGATTCTACTATGGGTGCTCACCAAGAATACAGTATTCAAAGTGCCATTATATTGGGTAGAGAGCGGCAAGATTCTGAAATGGAGGGTTTCCACAGAGGGCGAAGATGGGGAGCCTTGAATTGGCTGCCTGCCAGAAGAACAGAGATTTCTGTTCGTATTCGTATTCTGCGAATTCGTGCCTGTGCGAGGAAATTGTGCAGAGTAGCAGCGGCACCTTCTCCCTCGCGGCTGCGACAAAGACAGACCTGCACCCTGACTTGGCTAGACATGCGTGATTGTCTCCTGAACTTTGGGCTACCAGAGCTCGATTTTTCAGCATTGAGTATCCCTTCAAGCCTGAATTTCAATTATTCTCTTTTGGGCACCCAGGCTGGAGACGCTCTTCACACGCTCGCTGGACAAGAGCGTCTGGGTCCGGTACCGCGTGCTGCAGACCTTGACGGGCTTGGCCTCCAATTCGCGCCTGCCCAGGCAGTTCCAAAAGCAAGCTCAGCAGTGAAGGTATAGTCCAGAGACCTCAGAAATCGATCTCGTTGCAGGGAGCAGTGGCCACGAGTTCTTGATCTCGCCATTCGTCGAATGCAGGACACGGCCGCTTGGTCGCTTTGTGTGAGGGGAAGCCGAGGCTCGCGTTTTCCTGAAGTGCTGTAAACCTCAGGCGAGCATGTCCAGGAAGGCAGCCATGCAGCTCGTGCGCACCCTGGTGGAGTTTCATCCCTATGGCCCTGCTTTGAAGGGTACGGGCGACGAACGGGCGAAAGCGGAGAAGCTGTTGACCGAAATCCACGAGCGCCTCAAGAAGCTCAAGGCCGAAGAGCTGGCGGAGTTGGAGGGCAAGGAAGAGAAGGAAGAGGAAGAGGACGCCGACGGCGACGAGCCGCAAGAGCAGCCGGAGAAGCGGCGTCGCGTCAAGGGCAAGACCGAGACCGAGGTCAGCATTGCACGGGAAGTGGACAAAGACCTGTCAGCAGAAATCAGCTCCGACGATGCACGAAAGGAGTCTCGCCAGAAGCAGCGGGAGGCCCTGCTCCGCATGCAGGAGTGCTATGCACAAAGGGTCCAGTTCGTAGAGCTACTCGACTCGGCAGAGACGCGGCTGCGGAGCCTGTTGTCCTCGAAGACTCCGACAGATGTCACCGAGGCCATCGGTGTTGTTGTCGAGCTCCGGCTGCGCGGCGTTCCTGCTGCAGCCCGAGCCTTCCATCAGGTGCTGGGCCTCGTGTGGAGCCGCCATGCTCCCATCAAGGATGCGGCCGTCGACGCTTTCTATCGCATGCATCTCGAAGGCCGAGACGCGGCCTCTGCCGCCATGGCGATTCTGCAAATCTACAGGGATGGCCACGCAGCAGGCAGCCTCACGCATACACACCTCGCCAGCGTGCAGGAGCTTATTCAACAGGCCGCCGACAAGGAGCTCGTGTCTGCCCGGGAGGTGATGCCCACACTCCTGGCATCGCTCGCGGAGCCCTCGATGTCGGCCTTCGCTTTGCGAGCCATCACAGCCCTTGTTCCTTCAACGGCAGGGCACGCCTCGGTGTCAGGCGCGCTCCCGAAGCTGAAGGAGTTCATCACACAGCACAAGGCAGGCTCCGCGGAGGATCGACTGGAGAGCCTGCGGTTGGTGTGCCAGCTCCTCATGCGCTTCCAATCCTCCAGCAAGACTGCCCTGCAGCAGCAAGTCTGCGCCACCTTGCACGACATCTCGCAGCAGGCCCTTAGAGTCCGAGGGTTGCTCTCTCAGACATGGTAGGCCCGCCCAGAGGCATGCGTAATGCAACCGGACTCGAGATAGCCGCGAGCAGGCCCTGCTCATCGTGGTCCAGCACTTCGTCAGTGGCGAAATACCGGCACATTGGTTTGGCGCTGCCCAGGCCACCGGAGAAACTTGAGTTCCGCTCCGTAGGTTCAAAGTTTGGCTTCTTTGGCCTTTAGCCTTCGACCGACCGTCTTACTATCGAGTGTTGTCGCAGTGCGGAAGTAGCTGTAGCATTGTAGCAGTAGCATTAGTATGAGCAGGGGGAGGAGTTGTTTTCAGAAGTCGCGAGGCTAGCCCAGGAACGTTACTGATCATGCTACCGGTGGGTTGTGCTGCGGCAGGAAGTCGTCCAACAGTCGTAGTGATGATTGTCATAATCGTTCTAGTCATAGTTGTGGTTGCGTCATAGCCAAGAAGCAGTAGACGTGGCATGCTTCGTCGTCGCCATCGTCGTCGCCGTCGACTGCAGCAGCAGTGCAGCGGCGGCAGCGGCCGCATCGGTGGTAGCATGATCGCATGATCACAATCATGATGATGATGACGATGATGATGAGCAGTCTCATCATCTCATCATCATCCCACTATCACCGCCATCATCACCATCACCATCAACATCACCGTCATCGTCATCATCATCATCATCATCACCACCGTCATCATCATGATCGTCATTGTCCCCACCGTCATGTTCATCGCCATGGCAGCATTTTCGGCAACCTGGTGGTTTTTCAGAATCGTCAGAAGTGGTCGACATGAGCACTCACGTGATTGCCATTGATAAAACTTGCACGTCGTAACTCAAAACGAAGGGCTCGCGACGACTCAGGAAAGACGTCCACACATCGACCTGACAAAGGAGACGGCATTTCAACAACCTGTTTGCCGTCTAGATCGTTACCCCATGCCCCCAAGCCCTGCCCCAGTCATCAGCCCTTGTCCAAAAAAGACAGGGATCCAGGCAGGCACCAAAGAGTAAAGCAACATGTAGTCGTCCTTCGAAGTATCCTTCAAAACCTCAGTTTCTGCATTCCCTCTGCCTTGAACCCAAAGTCACACTCGCAAAAATCCCGAGTTCAATTTTACCAGGCCAGCATGGACCTGTCTTTTGAGCTGGCGGCCCTGGGCAAGTCCGCAGTCGACGCTGCTCATCGCTCCCCTGACAAGGTTGGGCGGGATGAGAGGCTTTTTTTGGGTTTAGAGTAGCTTTGGGGTGTTAGCTTCTCGTGTGTCTACTGGGTGCTTTAGGGTTTTGAAGAGGTTTTGGGCATTGCCCGAGCTTTAGAGGGTTTCCGTTTTTAGCCAAAAGGCATCTCAGGCGGGCAGGTGGACGAGAGCAAGGCGGTTAGATCCAGTGCTGCTGTCAAACTTTGGATCCTGTCACAGGTCATCCGAGTATAGATGGGATTATCACCGGGTGTTGATGGTGTATGCTGCCGCTGAACCTGGGCCTCAGGTCTGGGAGAACATCCTGAACCGGATGCTTTGTGGCCTTCTGGGAGGTGCGATCGTGGCACTAGCACAGAAGGTGGAACTCGGGATTCCCCTTTGAGACTCTTCGATGTCTACCAGGGTAATTGAAATTTTGGAGGCTATCTATCCCGAGATGTTAAGCAGAAGTGAGGTGAGCGAGGCAGCAGGTATGCTTCTCAACTAGTGCTCACCGCCTTTTCATGGGCAGGCTCGCAAAGCTCCGTCAGGTGCTCAGTAGATCTCAGAAGCAGAAGTGGGCCGGACAAATGACTTCTGGCTTTGGGAACTCCAGGCTTCGGTTTAAGGTTCGCATTACGGTGCGTGCAGCTTTGTGCGAGACCCAGCAGCCACGCTGCCCATGGCACCATCAGATAGTTGTTGAAGTTGTAGCATGTATCCAGTCATCGAGTCTTTGATCTCGTTGCTGGCTCGTTGTCATCTCCGCAAGCAATAGCCCTACACCCTTAGTGCCCTGTACGCCAAACTTAAACTGAAAACCCAAACCCAGACCGAAGCCGAAATTCCACTAAACACCAGAAAGCCTTAGCCACAAACCTAAACCCTCAAAGCCCGAAATCTAAAGCCGCAGGCCCAAATCCGGACCCGACGAGCTAAATCCCAACAAGCCATCAGAAAGCCCGAAGCCAAAACTGCAAGCCCAGCTCCAGATCCCGTGTGCTCTCATCCCTGGAACCCTCAGCCCAAACTGCAAGCCTGAAACCCCCTATGCCCGAAGGTCTAGACTCCATTCGGCCCTGAACATTAAACCTTAAGCCCAAGGCCTCTGAGGGGGAGGGCGCCGAGGGGAAGCCTGAGGAGCTGGTGTTGTCCCCGGAAGCCGTCTGGGAGTCATAGGGAGTCAAAGGTTTACGGTTTGGGGCTTTTTGCGTCGTTTGTCAGATTGGGGGTTGGGGTTTTTGAGGGCAGGGGCCCAGGGCTTTTGGGATTCATGGTCTCAGGGTGTGTTGTGCAGGGTTCGGGAACTAGGGATTTTGCAGGAAGTCTGCGGCGGTTTCGGGGAAGCTTTCGGGGGGTTTCGTTGGTTGAATGTGGACCATCCGGAGAGTTCAAGTTACAGAGCGCCATTTGGCAATTACGTCAGTTTGCAGAGCGCCAGGTGCGCCAGGTGTCCGTTCCACAGCTGGGCTGCGTGGCTTTCATTGCTGGCCACTTGGCATTGAGGCGCGGCAGGGATCGGGGTTTCACCTTTTGGTTGAACTCACCCGCCACCGACATGGATGATGATTGGCTCAGTTGTACCTACTACGTGCAGCATGCAGCCAGAAATCTTGTTGTTGTCGTACGGCTGTCAGCATTTTCCCATCATTTTCCTTCTTTCTGCTCACTATGACGCCGTTAATTAATTGCATGGACAAGCCGTTGCAATTATTGGATTTATTGGAAGTGTTGGGCAAGTCGGTCTCCATTCTCACGCGCGGAAGCATGGAGTGCAAGAAAGGGGTGGCTCGATCAGGATGCTCATCTTCCTTGAAGGGCTGCAGTCTGCGCTGAAGAGGCTCGTTGCATCAGACATACGTCACATACACTGTGAGCGGTGTCAGTTTGCCGGGAGACATGTCCTTTTGCTGTTGAGCTGAGCTTGCCCTTCTGCGATCGGAACCTCCAAAAGGTTGAGTGTTGCGAAATTAATATAGGGGCCTAAATAATTACCTATATCGTTTTGTTTGTTCTTTATTATAAGAATAGTATAATGGGCCCCAAAACCCTGTTCTAATTATTAAGGCCCCAATTTTACGCAACCTTCCGCCGGAGTCCTTTTGCCCTGCGAGGAAGCGCCTGGCCCAGGAGGAGGCGAAGATGGCCGAGCAGCGAGAGAAGAGCAAGGAGAAGAAGGCACCAGATGGGATGCACTCCACTAGTGTAGGGGCCGCCTTAATAGTTAAAATAGGGTTTCGGGGGTTCCTTATTACAATTATTGCATAATATCCCCTAAAACCCTATTCTAGTTATTCAGGCCCCTGTACTATAGCAGCTGATAGTAGAAGCCCAAACAGAGCGTGCTCCGATACCTAGGCAATTGACTGGGGGTCCAAAACCTCAAGGGCCCCCGAGGCCAGGCGCAAACTGAAGAGCTCCTGCACCCGCACAAAGAAGGGATGGATGCAGTACAGGAGCTTCCTGTGAACCCCGACAGCGCACTGCCCAGCTTTAAGGGACTTCGTGTCCTTGGGTTGTCCTTCAGTTTGGGCTCCTTACGCCCCGAATCGCTCCGGCAGGGCCGGCATCACGTCCCTCAAACTCCAAACCTGTACGAAACGAAGTCTCGAAACCAGTTCTCGGGATTCTCCTGCTCTACATTCTACATGCTGTAGCAGTGATGAGCAGGTAGATTACCTTGTCGACTCCTTGCCCTAACTTATTACCCTCGGCTGGGGCCAAAGTCTCCAAGCGCGAAGCTTCGGGGGCCGTTGAGCCTTGCCTCGTGATTTTGTGAAGGCCGTGGGCAAGAAGGGCAAGGCCCAGAAGGCGGACGAAGAGGAGGCCAATGCCAAGGGCCCGAGCAGCCTTGGGCCGAACAGCTTTGGCCAGTATCTTTCGATGTTCAGGGAACCCTAAACCCTCAACCCTAAACCAGTAAAGCCCAGAAGAAGCCCAAGCCTAGTGGCCGACATTTCTCGTGCTGTGCAGGAAGAGAAGCACACGGAGGCCTGCGAGACGGAAGCGACAGCAGGGGAAGTTCCGGGTCTGTTGAGGCGTCGAGGTTTCAGGAGTTGTTTCAGGGTCCCCCTCCCTTCAGCATTCCCTTTGGGGAGCTGCAGGGCAAAACGAAAGTTGACGTTTCTTCCAAGCAGGTTTCAAGTAAATGTTGGCCTGAGGCGAGTATGGGCGGTGTCGGCCAGGAAGAGCGCGAAGCCGAGGCCTGGGATGTGCGTTGAGGGTTTGACTCTTGCCGGAGTTTGACTGCAAACTTTGTGTCTGCTTCACCTCAGTGGCTAGATTCGGCTAGATTCTAGATGCTTGCTTTTTACCGTTTTCCCTGTGGTGAGGCCTTTGCACAGCTTGCAGAAAATGGACTGCTCTACAGCACCAATCGCCTGCTGGACAGGGCATCCCGGCACCCTCTTCAGCACCAACTTACCTCCCGAGAGATGGCAAATCGGGCTTGTGCTCCGGGCTTCCTGTTTTTCGAGGGAACTTCTTGTCGGTTGCCATCTGAGGTGAAGCCGCTTCTTTTCGCTTGCCTTCTCAACAAGGATCTTCGCATGTATCCGCTGATACGCCGGGTTGGGGCCATCAGCCTCTGCAAGTTCATGACAGTGCCCTTGAAGCAAGCAGCCAAATCACGTTAGAGGCTGTTCAGGACATGTGAGCACTGGATAAAACTCCACTGCTCATGGGGCATTGACATCGTAGTCGGGGTTCAGTTCGCTCCAGACCCCCCCAAGCCCCTCCGTATGGCCTTCTTCTGGTTGTGGAAGGGCTGTCCTCTTGTCTGCCGAAGTTTGGGGCAGCCACAAGCATGCCGGGCTGTTCGTTTCAATAGTCGGGAGTGAGATTCCATTGTGGTCTTGCCCCCAATCTTGCACCGAGACTCCTAAGCACAGGATCAGCTCAGATTCCCAGGGCCAAGCCCTGAAGGTCCCGAACACGAAACCCAGACAGATGCTAGACAGTCCAGGTATCGAAGCGCTTCTGCCAGGAGTTCGCCGGGGGGGGGGGCGGGGCGTTAACACTCGTTTTGCCTTCTTATTATTGTTAACGTTTCTCGCTCGCAACTGAAGATTGCATTGCATGAAACAGAATCAGAAAAAGAGGTGGACTAGACAAAAGTAGACAAGGTTCGAATGGAACAGAATAGAATAGAACAGAATATCGAAAGTCCTTCAATGTGGTCCCGACGACGTCATCATCTCCAGCTAACCACTAGTATAAGAACGATTGCTACTTCTGGCTGTTGTTATCATTGTTGCCATGGTTACAATCTGCTTTACCATGTGTACTGTCTCATCTACTACAAAGCGTATGGTCGTCACCGGTCTTCTTGCCACGCGGACTTGCAGTACGATCCTGCTCTTGTCTGTACCATTCTGGTAAACCCCAACCCAGCCTGTAAACCCTGGGCTTTAGACCCTAAAAGCGTCCTTTCAGGAGAACTTGCAGCTGCTTTTCTCTGTGCTGTTCCCGAAGTCGGGCAAGGGCCAGCTGAGTGGGGCAGCAGCCGAGGACGGGTTCAGGGGCGCACAAGGGTCTGATACTCGCTACCTGCTACCTCAGTTTGTGTGCACACCCCGTGTGCCAGCCCGACTACGAGATCCTAAAACGACCCTTGCTTCTTGGAACTGTTGCGTTAAAACGAGGGCTGCTGGGCTTCAGCAGCCGACCGATATATGTCCGCACGACACTGGGACGGGGAGCAGTGGGGAGGTGGACTTCCGCGCCAGGATGCAATCCCCGTACTATTGGTGCAGACAAAATGCATGCCTGCATGTGTACAGTAGGTATTTGGGTAGGCAGGTTGGTAGGTACGCAAGCAGGTAGGTAAGCAAACAGTGTACAATGTACAATGTGTTGATGTGTTGGCGACTACGATGAGGTGATGCTTAAATTGGTGTTGAGCAATCACTAGGAGATGAGGCTTCCATTGGTTTGGAAGGCATTGAGACTCAAGGATTGAGCTAGAAGTTCAAGAGGTTTTTGTATAATTTTGTTCATATTTTCACTTGCTTCGTGTGAGCCATTCGCCCTCCACCATGTGCCTCCGAGACTCTCCAGCTTGAGCCCTGACGAGGATGCTGTGATGGGTCCTGGTGGTCTTTTGGAGGAGCCCCTGAGACCGGCAAGCCTGAAGCCGACATAAGCCAACCATTTTCCACACTAGTATCGCATCCAAACAACAACAACGACAGCAGCAACTACGACCCTAAGCCCCCGCCGCCGCCGCCGGTGCCGCCCCCTCCACCACCGCAGCACCAGCACCAGCACCAGCACCAGCACCAGCACCAGCACCAGCACCAGCACCAGCACCACCAGCGCCGGCTCTACTACGCCTACGACCACCGCCGCCACTACTGCTACTGCGACTTTTTGCAGCTTCTGCCCCACTGCCACCGCCACAACCACGACCACAACAACGACCTATGGGCACAACAGCGACACATCACCACGACCACCGTAACTACTGCTACCACTACCAGTACCACAGCCACTGCCAGAGCAATGTAGATAACCTGGATTCTTCAGATTTCATGGACTGATTTAAGGGTATGTCGTGAGTGGAATTTAAAAGTCCTAAGCAGAGCGGGTGTTCCTAATTAATGCCTCCATCGCAGCATTAGAAGGCTCTGCTCATGCAGGTAGCCAGAAGTTTGAATTAACTAAGCTACTGGTAGCCTCTGCTCCTGTAAATCAGATTGACGTGCCAAGCCTTCCTAGACCCTCTGACCGAACGACTTTTAGCGTTTCAGTGCCCAACGGCCCCTGGCAGGATCTCACTTTACGACAGTCCCTGCTGGTGGCCGTTGGAGACCTCCTGTTCCGGCATCCGAATGTAGTGGAGCCTTGGAGCCTCGCCAGCCGAGCAGTGCGCAGTGTCTCTTCCAGCCGCCCTTTTCAGTCCCTCCATGGGGCGCTTTCTTTGTAAAGGCCTCTTGAACACTACTAATACTACTACTGCAGCTGTGTTCGTGCGGCAGAGCTCAGGACAGGACGCCTGTATGCCACCTTGACTTCGACAGTGGACAGCAGCGAGGAGGGCGGTCAGAGTGCCTGCGACCTTCGACTGACCGCATTGTTGGTTCTGACGCACCTGGTTCTGAACGACATGATGAAGCCCCGGCCCGTGCTACTGATTCGGGCACTGTGGCTCACTGCATGCAGCCATGAAGCCACGGCTCGGGTCGCTCGAATCCTTTTCCAGGAGCTCTCGAAACGCAGCACCAACGTGGTCTACAACCTGCTCCCTGAGATTGTTGCGCGGCTGCCCGAACATGTGGCCGAGGTCGGTGTCGAGGGCGGGGCCACCGGTCGTGTGCAATACATCATGCAGTTTGTGGAGAAGGAGAAGCATATCGAGGGCCTCATCGAGAAATTCTCCCTGCGCCTTGAACAGTGTGCCGGTGGCTCGGGTGCCCACGCCGAGCCGACGGCGACACAGGCAGAACCAGAAATGGAAGTAGAAGAGGCGGGCCCTGTACGGGTGGAGGACACCATCTCCTGCCTAGCACATGCACTTGGAGCCATGAACTACTCCGACAGATGTATCCTGCGTTTGCATGATGTCGTCGTGGTGAGGAAGGCGCTGAATCTCAGCTTGTCCTACCACGCTGTGGTTAGAGATTGCATCCTAAGTGTTGTGGAAAAGGCGCGCAAGCCTCGACAAGGCAAGGAGAAGGGTGAGGCCGCACCCGCCGAGCCGGATGCAGCAGCTGCCGAGGGAGGTGGTGGTGGTGCCAAGGGAGCAAGCGCTGCCGCGGCATCTGCGCTAGATGCACTGGAGCAGCTGATCAACACACTTGCTCACGGAAAAGACGAGTCGAAAGAAGAGGCTCCCGCCGTCGCTGTCCGAAAGCCTGGCAACCTGCCTGGCAAGAAGAAGCAGGCGGACGCCAATGCTGAGCCGGGTTTTGAGGAGTCTGCAAAAAAGGAGCGAAGCGGTAAAGGCCGTGGCAAGGGCCGTGGAAAGGCTCGCGTCGCCGGCAAGGAGAATCTTCCTGGCAATGGCGTGCCGAACAAAGGAGGCCGAAAGCGGAAGGCGGAAAAAGCCAGGGCCGACGACGATGACGAGGACTATGAGTGAATAGCGTAGTTCGCTTCTCCCGATAAGAGGGAGGATGCCAGCAGTGCAGCGAGCACTGACTTGTATGGTAGAACTTCCAAGGCATGCGCCACTGTTCTGGGCCCTCGGGCAGCAATGGTTTCAGGTGCAATTTCTTAAGCCCAGTGGAGTCCGGAAGAGTAGGCCGCAGAAGTGTTCACCGCCTGATTGACTGAATTTGTGGGCACAGGGGTCCGTAGGTGCGATTCCTTCGCATCAACTTGAAAAGTTAGTCATAGCTAGTCTTGAAGCTGTTGCACAGGAGTTCGCCTTTGCCCTCCGTTCATCAGGTGCTCACACGAGCCCTGGGCTTTCCCCGGGCCTCGAATTAGCCTCTCCGCTCTCGGCTCTCTAGGAATCTCCGTCGAATGGCTTGTCCTGATTACCCAGCTGCCTTGTGCGCCTTTGAGCGGAGACTGTTGAGTTGTACAGTGTTGCAGTAGCTGGTCCAGGGGCGTGCAGGAAGCCTTCCTAGTTTCATTGCGTCACAAGTGCAAAAGTGCTAAAGAGCCCCTGGACCAGCCCTCTGTGTTGCCAGCCGCGCGCTCCAGTGCTTCCTGCGTGGGAGCCAGTCGGTGCCTGAGGTCGGTAATAATTGCCTGACTGTGGGGTAAGTCAGCGGGGAGGTCGGCATGATGAGTCCGATTGGCGCCTGAAAACATCATCAGCACGAGTCAGGGACTGCCAGCAGCTACTCAGCTGCTCCGTGGCACGTGCGTGCGTTTGCCACTGTTGAAGTTCTGGAGACTTCGTCTGCCGGCTTCGTGGCGGCCCAGTTGAGCCATGACACTGCCCAAACCATCTGGGGGCTCCACGTAGGTAGGTAGGATTGAGGGGAGCTCTACTGTAGTGCCTGGGGACTGCAGGAGATTGTCGGGAAGTGCAAGGGACGGGTGGGATTCGGATGTCGGCGCAGCCGGGCCATGGCCATGGTCTTCGCGACCGATGGGCCCTCGGGGCGCCCGGCAGCCCCGGCAGCCTATGTAGCGATCTTCGGAGCCCTCTTTGTGCTTATCCTGGTGCTTGGCCGGCAGCTCGCCCGGTTGCGGCAGGCTGCAAAGAAGTATGAGACTGTGGACACATCGGATCGTGGCAAGGCGCTCGTGGCGCGCGTACGGATAGAGAAGGGCTGCGTGGTCCTGGTGGAGCGCGCCGTTCTCTCCGTTCCTGCAGGGGCCAGTCCGATCCCCGCCATGGGTTTTCTGGGCTGGAGGGCGCGACGTTTGTTGGAGAGTTTGTATTGCCCCGCCTCTCTGTCTGTTTCGAGCGTCTTGGACGTGTTGATCTGCATGAAGAACTAGATACTCCATCAATTCGACAGTTCATGAGTTCAAAGCCTCAAAGCAAGGAGTAGAGGATGGAGAAAATGCCCTGAGCGATGTGATCGGACAGCACGGCGAGAAGCTGCAGCAGGCCATGGTGCAGAGTGGTCTCTGGTCCGTGAAACAAGCTGAAAAGGATTTCCCCTGGGTTTGGACCCTTCTGCGCGTGCCCTGGACCTCGTTGGCACAGAGAGTTCTTAGCCACAAAAGCTTTGAGCCGCGAAGTGGTCGGCAATTCAACAGTCCAGAAGTCGTATTCGTATCCCTCATCAAGAAGCAAAGAATCCCACCTATCTTAAGACCTTAAGTTTTGACTTTGTATGCTTCGTTCATATTGATGTTGCCGGGTTTGGATTCAGGGTTCCGGCTGGCGGGCCAAGGTCTGGGACGCCAACAAGCTTTCCTTCGCGAACCGGAGGGGCGTGGAGCAGGGCATCTTCCACACCATCAGCAGGCTGCGAAGCTGCAAGTCGAGCCATTCGAGCCATGTTAGCCCGAAGCCCCCAACCGGCCTGGCCGAGTGGCCTCCTCGAAGTCCAGGCTCAATCACTCCTGCGAGCCCAATCTGCGTCTGCTGCCCACCGGTGAGCCTGGGGAGCTCATGGCCGTGGCTACCATGGGCATCGAGCCGGGGAAAGAGCTCTGCATATGCCCCTCTTCCCTGCTGGCAGAGCGGTTGGAGGGGGTAGAAGGAAGAAGGGATCCAAGTTGAGTGAGATTCTTCTTTTCATTTCGGGCCCCGAGGCTACCCTGAGCACAACGCGCTGCCGATGCTGCACTTCCTACATTTGCCAACCTCGTGGCGCCGACACCTGCTGCGATGGCAGTTCCATTGCTGCTGCACTCGATGTCAGGTGCCAGAGGATGCTGCACGCTGTTTTCATTGCCGAGGAGCCGGCTGCTCTGGCAAACTCTCCGTGAAAACCGCTGCTTCGGAGCTTTTGGCCCCTTGCGGGGTCTGTGGCTTGGACTTGGCCGAGGCAGAGATGCAGCAGCTCTTGGCCAAGGAACAAATGGCAGAAAAGGATGTCAACGACTTGGTGAGCCAGCTGAAGAGTGCCAAGGACGACAACTTTCCTCTGGAGGGGGTTCTGAATCTCCTGGGCAAGTGCTCGGAAGCAGGACTTACGCGCAATTCTTCAGCCTTGCTTTCATCTATGGTTTGCCGGTCTGAGAGCGTCTTGGGGCCAGGATTGAGCGTCGAGCACTGGCTGTCCTTCTGGCTCCTGTCTTTGGCTGCTGTCGGCTCTTCTGGACGGCCGCTGCTGGTGGCTGCGCATGGTGTAGCTCGGTCCGCTGCTGCCGGGATATCTCAGAACAGTTTTGCTTTTGGAGGGCCTCTAGTGGCCTCTAGCCCTATAGCCCATCTCCCTCAGCCTCGTTTTCGTCGGTTTTGTTTCAGAGTCATGTCGCCATTTGAAGCACAACCAAGACCATGCCGGCCCTGCCTGGCACGTGCCTGGGCTATAGGTCGTGCGGATTGGCTGGGCTTGGACCTGGATGTCTAGGGTTCAGGGTCTGGAGGTACGGCTTTGCAGCATCTGTGTCCTGGGCATGAAGGCTTGGGCTTGAGAAGGCTGCTGTTCGCTCGCTGGTTATTCCGGTGCGCAAGCGACACGCAAGGAACTTTGAAGTGTGACATGTCGTTGGGATGTATGAGCAGGCGTAAAGTACCAGGCGAGGAGTCTTGCAAGAAGATGCTGATCCCATCCCAAACAAACCACTCATCCCGGCCTTGTTGTCGTTGTCTGGTGTTGCTACTTAAGAAGCTCCCTCTGTGTAGTGGCATCCTCCACAATCCATATCCGTCTGCGATGGGCCCTGAAGGCTTAATCCCCTAAAGTCCCTAAGCCTCCAAGCCCTTCCAGGATTCCAGCTTCCCTCTTTTGCTCTCCAAGCTGAGGTTCGGAGCCCTGGCAGAGAAGGCGCCCGCCAGCGCGCGCCCGCTCCTACTCGCAGCGGACCGGAAGTTGCGGGGGGGCGCGGGGGTGGGGGGTGGAGTGGGACTTACCTTCGGAAGTTTTTTTCCGGTCTGGGCTGGAACGATTTGGGAGTCTGGCAACTTCCTGAGTTGTTCTTGGCGAGACTGGGAATGCCGATAGTTAAGATTTCACTAAGATTTCCCACTAATGCTGGTACAGAAAACCAGGGAACCTTCATGGTATGTAATCTCATCAGGACGGTTCTGTCCCGGGTCGTGATTGTCAGGGCGTCCGCTAGTTTTCGTACTATCCAGTTGCTAGCTGGTGATGTCCCCCACCGCCATGACACTGTTCTGAAAAAGCCGACAAACATAGTCATAGTGGTAAGAACAAAACATAATGATGATGCGAGTCACCTTTGTGAGAGTCTTGACCCTATTCAATGGCCACTGCAATGGTCATGCTAGTTGTAGTTGAAAGCAACGAATAACAAGAGTGATAGTGTCAGTTTTATCAAGGAGGAGAAGAGGGAATGGTCGTCGGCAACCTTCATAGAGACGTGGTGCTGGAATGGCAGTGAAAAAATGACACTGACCTTCACCGTAGTACTCAGGCTTTATGCTTGCCGTTTTTCTTCCTAGCTGCCTGTCCGATTCCCTGGTGTGTTTGCCTCAACTCGTCGCCTCCGGTCGTTTATCAGAATCCCGACTCAGAGCATCCTCCCAAGCCTGTCATGCCAACGTGCACGAGCCGCGTGCCAGGTACAAGTTACCTTGAACTGCTGATTAACGACGTGGCTATGTACCGGAGGAACAGGATAAACTACGTCTTGTTCTTCTCTTTTTGTGAACCTTGCTGTTGCTGTCGTTCTACCGCATCTTGAAGAGGGAAAAGGGGCGGGGGTTTCTTGCAGCCTTGAGATGCCTTGAGCCCCTCCAGGACCGAGACCGCCGAAGCCTGCTGGCACGACCTGGGGCCTCGACCCGGCTCTGCTTGCGCCCCGGCTTCGGAATCTCGGGGTTTAGGGAGGCTCGGTTGCTTCAGTACCCTGTGTAGCAGATGCCGTGCTTGGCAGGGGTCTTGGCACGGAGCCTTTTGCTTGGCCTGTCCAACTTAAAACACCTACAAGGTACCAAGCAGGGAAGTTGATTCTACAGACGCGATGAGTTAGAAAGGCGTCTGCTGCCACAACTCCACAAAAATTCAAATAAAGTAAAGGTTGTCGTAGCACTTGCTGGAAGAACCGAGGTATCTGACCTTCGATGCGTGATAGCGCAAAAAGGAGTGAACAACTCCCGAGGCCTGAAGTGGAGCCCACTGGAGCCCCATCAGAACCCCGCCCGTTGCACCGAAATGCCTCGGACCCGGGCTCTTACTCCAACGACTTTAAGCCCAAAAAAACATGGGATCAGATACCAGATACTCACTCAAACTGTCGCGTCTGTCAGCTCCAAATTGGAAGGCTGCCTCCTTTGCCCAAGGAGCATTGATCGGTTCATACCTTACTCGCAGCAACATCGAGGTCTGCAGAGCGTCTACAGGGCACGAGCTGTCAGTTTCATCGGAGGTAGATGCTTTGGCACTCCAACCCAGCAGTACCAGGCAGTACCAGCAGCACCAGTCTTAAGTAGGCCGCAGCCGGCTCTCGTTGGATGGAGCCGCCTGCGGAGGATGTCGACGTTCCCAGCTGCCTCATCTGCTTCCTTCCTCGCAGCTCTGAAGAGGTGTGCCTCCCCTGTGGGCACCGGGAGTGGCACCACGAGTGCATCTACGGCTGGCTGGAGAGGCAATCCTCCTGCCCGCTCTGCCGTGCACCTACTTCCTCGAGTCCAGGCAGCTCCTGGGACTTGAAACGAATGGCGTCTTTCTGTTGCCCTGCAGTCTTCACAGGCAGCAGCTGTACCCCGTTCCTGTATAACTCTCCGAATTCCCAAACTCAAGGTTTGGAGTCTGCACTGCGTGCGCTGGACGCGCCGCTGCCTGGGCTGGACTGCGAGAGGGTCCTGCCAGCACTGCAGCTGCTGTCCTTGCCCGAGGCAGTTTCATGTTGCGTTCGTCGGTTCAGGGCTTAATTTATCGGTTTTCGGACCAGGGAAGCTCGTTTTGAGAGCTTCCGGACCTGTCCCGGCCGAAGGCACGGCTCTTAGAAGACCAGCAGCAGTTGGAAACAGAGCTGGACCTGTTGGAGACGGAGCTTCAGGACATGGGGCCCAGTCTTGCCACCCTGATGCGAAGAGCCCTACATCCAAGGCCTTCAGTGCAGATCCCTCAAGATGGCTGTCGTGCGGGCTGCTCTATCGGCCCGAAGTTCTACGCAGTTCGGAATAGTTGGGAATAGTATCCCTTATAGCCCCTATAGTAGTCATACTATAATAGACCCACCAACACCCCAACTCTGAGCATGTAAGACTATGGCATTAATATAGTTGTATAGTACGAATATAATATTACGATAGTTTTATTAGTAGACCTGAAATCCCAACTCTAGAAACCCCTTCAGCCTTATTGTAGGGGCCAGAACAATCACCAATGTTTTGTTGGGGTTCGTCAATACTATCTACCATATGTTCCGAACCTTGTTCTGATTACTAAGAGACCTAATCCCGAAAGGCTAAACCCTAATACCCTAAACCCTGAAGACCACCTGTGCTTCGACTGTCTGCTGCCACAAGCCTCCGTTTGTAAGAAGCACGACCCGCTCGGCTTGTGTGCTTCTCCGCCGCATAAGATGTCGCTTACTGTGCAAGTTCCCTTGATGAGCGGCAGGACAGCTACGGTGAAAGCCGACTTTGAGGAAGAAGTAGGTAAACTGAAACGTCGTGCGGAGATGGCGCTCGAAGTGGGGAAAGGGCAGTTGGTGGACTCATCCGGAGGCATTTTGGATGTATGTGCACCGATCAAGCGGGCCCGGCTGCAGAATGGTGATTCGCTGACATTACGCATACGCAGCGTCCACGTTCAAGCCACTCCAGGCGCTTTTGCTGCCGTTCTCGGCGATGGATCCACCGAGACTTGGGGCAATGCTTTCTACGACGGTGGTGACAGCAGCGCAGCGCAGAATCAGCTTGAGAATGTGCAGCAGGTCCAAGCCGTCCGAGGCCATTACGGAGAGGGCGGCGCATTAGCTGCCATTCTTGCCGACGGCTCTGTTGTGACCTGGGCAATGCTTACTACGGTGGTGACGGCAGTGCTGTACAGGATCAGCTGAAGAATGTGCAGCAGATCCAAGCTACCAGCACCGCTTTTGCTGCCATTCTTGGTGATGGATCCATCGTGACTTGGGGCAATGCTCACTACGGTGGTGACAGTAAGTCTGTGCAGGATCAGCTGAAGAATGTGCAGTCGATCCAAGCCGCGACTAACGCTTTCGCTGCCATTCTTGCCAATGGATCCTGGTGCGCATGATGGTGGTGACAGTAGTTCTGTGCAGGATCAGCTGAAGAATGTGCAGTCGATCCAAGCCGCGACCAACGCATTCGCTGCCATTGTTGGCGATGGATCTGTCGTTATGTGGGGGCAGCGGCCAGCAGAGTAAGAGGAGGAAGATGGGGAGGAGGAGGAGCTGGAGGAGGAAGACGCAGAGGAAGTGCCTTAATTAGTCATTCTTAGTCATTGACCAGCTCGCTGAGTGAAAACTCGGACCTCAGTGGCATCCAACTGCTATAGTACCACTACAGTACCACTATAGTTTTATTATAGTCTTATCACAGTACTGTTATAGTATTTCTTACAGTATAGTTACAGTACTACTGCAGTCAATCATAGTACTAGTGTTTGTAGTATCTCTATAATTTTCATAGTACTAGTATAGTATCATATAGTATACCTCTACTACTACTATAGTCAATTATAGTACCTATTATGGTCCTCCCCTAAAGCGCAGGAGCTTCGCGCGGCCGAAGAGGAGATGGAGCTGGAGCTCGAGGAGACGTCGGGGGCAAAACGCTCAGAGCTCCAGAGCTCTGGGGATCGCCATCATATAGGGGCCTGAATAGAATAGGGGTTCCTTCAAAGAGTTTCTTAAAAGGGGATCTATAAGGGATCCATAACAGGGTACCATAATTTAGGGGCTTGAATAGATAGAATAGGGTTTTGGGGCCCATTATTTTCTATAATGATAATCAGAACCCCCCAAAATAGTATTTGTAATTATTTAGTTAGGCCCCTGTATTGGCAAAGAGGATGATGAAAATAAGAGTAGCAGTAGTACTGATTGTCATAATGATAATCAGGACCATAGTAGGTAGGATGATGGTAATGAGAGTGAGAGTAGTAATGACAGTAAGAAGGATAATCAGAATCATAACGGTAATAACTGTACTCGTAGTAACAATAGGGTATCTATGTTGATGCATAACTTCGAGAAGAGCCAGGTCACCCCTCATGTGGAATTCCCGTTTGCTGTGCAACAGGACTGCTGGAAGCGCATCGTGTGGAATTCCCCGTTACGGTAGCAGGCCGCACTCTGGAGAAGCCTCGTGTGGAACCCCCCCTTAGCTTCCAGGAGCCCTGCAATACATGCGAAGGCTCGGGCATGCTGTGCGTCGATTGCTCATCAGCACCACAATCCCAATCCCCAGCTTCAGCCCCTTTGAGCCTTAACGGTAAACTCTAAAGTTGAAACACCCGATCCCGTGGACCAGCGCTGCCATCGGGACCGGCAGGAGCTTTCCTCTGATTTGCCTGACGTGACCAGCGCCAGGGATGAGGCAGGTTTCGTCGGTTTGGTTGGCTTACGTCGAGTCTGTATAGGGCATTTGACAGATTTTGCCGGGTTTCATCATGTTCTGTGGTTTTTGGGGCTGTCGTGGACAGCTTCAGAGCCTTCTACTGCTTGCGAATTGAATCACAGAGGTGGAATTGCCACCGGAAGGGTTGGAAGCTTCCGAAACCTTGAAAACATGCATCGTGGCACTACCGACATCGCTTCACACTTCATTACGATGCATCGAAGCCCGATTCGCCCTGAATTTTGGGGCCACGGATGTGTCAATTCACGGCTGCTTCCTGGCCGGAGGCGTGGGCTTTGCTGGACCGTTTCGCTGCTGCAGCTTTTCGGACGAGACCTGGCTTTAAGCTCAAAGAAGGCCGCCTCCTCCTGCTCTTCCTCATCCTCCTCCTAATGTCCTAATGCTAGTCAGTCACTGCTTCCAGTCAGCTGTTGGTGATTGGGGATGACAACTGTAGGCATATACCTAGCAGGAATGCTGAAAAGGAGATATTGAACGGTAGACATACTTCACAGCAGAGTGCTTCTGGTATTGCCAAGACTCCACATGATACCAGACACCACTCACTTTCGATCTGCAAGATCTAAAGCTGCTGGGAATGTGTTTGTTGCTAAAGCTTCGAACAGCTTTGCGAGGGAATGCCTATTGGCAGTCCGGCTCCCTTGGTGTTGCTTTTCCTGCCTATTATTCCTACTATTGTTAAGATTAAGCATGAATGCGCTTAGGAACAGTAGCGTGTCAGGTTGACATCACTTGGCCTAAATGTCCAGAATCACAGTCGTAGTCCCAATGAAGGCGCAACGGGCCTTGACCCCTATTTAAGCCCATCACTTTTTTTCTGTAAGAATAGGGTTTGGGGGCCCCATTAAACTATAGCTGCAATAAGGAACCCCCAAAATAGTATTGGCAATTGAATCCTCAAAGACTGTGAGTGAGAGTCTAATCAGGAATGTGGGCGCGGAAGAGCTGTTCCTCGCTCTGAGTCCACACGGTGCGCCGCTTGCCCTGGAGGCCGATGGGTCGGGCAGGGCTCCAGAGTCTCAGGACGTAGCTGCGGGAGTTTCGGGTTTGTTGGGGTTTCCAGGGATTAAGCAGGAGGTTACGCTTGTAGGTGTTTGGAGTCCGGCGATGAAGCGCTTAGAGACTTATAGGCTGAAGGTTGAGATTATTGAAAGAGGGTGCTGGAAAAGATTGCTACTGCTACCTTTCCCATGATGATTGTAATAATGACAATGATGACAGTGGCATGACTTGTAATGTTGGTGTTGATGCAGCGGATGCCGCTCCTGCCGCTCCTGCTGCAATGTCCTACGACTTTCAACGCCATTACCGCGACGACCACGACTGAAAACGACTGCCACGCCTAGCACGACTACCACCACGACTACTACGGTACCGACTACCGCGACTAAAGCGAGTACCACCACAACCACCACAACCACCACAACCACCCTAAACCAGCCTCACCACCCCAACCACCCCAACCACCCCAACCAGCCTAACCCCCCCATCAGCACAACCACCGCAACCACCAGAACCACCAGAACCACCAGAACCACCAGAACCACCAGAACCACCAGAACCACCAGAACCACCAGAACCACCAGAACCACCAGAACCACCAGAACCACCACAACCACCAGAACCAGCCAGAACCACCAGAACCCGCAGAACCACCACTACCACCACTACCACCACTGCCACCACTACCAGAGCAACCGCCACTACCACTACTACCACCACTGCCAACCACTCCGCACTGCCGGAGCCACTACCATCGCTGCCATTACACCACCGAATTCCCACTGCCGGCAGCAGAAGCAGCAAGCCAACGCCGCTGTGGCTCCACCGCCACCGCCACGCCACCACCACGCCACAGCCACTTCCCCCCACCACCAGCACCAGCAGCATGCCCACCATCATCACCACTACCATCAACAAAGCATCAACGACAACGATAATGACGAAGAAGACCGTTCGATGTGATGACGCGGACGAATAATGGTAGCTGCGCCACGCTCATTGTACTAGCTACAAGCTCAATACGGCCATAGTTAACAGAAGAACAGGTTTCGAAATGGGAAAGCAGCAAGCAGAGCAATTGCCAGGCGGCTCGGCCTTTGTTCGCCGCCTTCGGCGGTGCATCTGAACTGGGGGTTGAAGTTGCGTGCCAGAGGCCCGGCGACGCTTTGGAGCGGCAGCGTCCATACGGACTGTTCGGGATAGCTTCCTCAGTTCTGGATTCCTGGATTATGCAATATAGCATAAACTGAAAGTTACGTATAAGATAAAGATGATGGACTTGTACAGGCTTGTGGCGGGACTTGCTGCACTTCCATCCCTTGGACCTTTCCAACGACAAGTAGTGGGTTCCGGGCTCCCTTTTACTAACTTCCAGCCAAGCATCCGCACTCGATCTCCAGAAACACGAACATCTGCGCACTACGTGCCGTAGCTGAGCCCCAAGTCCGACAGTCCCTAAACTCCAACAACCAGCTCGAAACCTCCACAAACCTCGCACGAGAGGCTGGATGTGAACCAAAGCGGCTGGATCGAGGAGGGCGACCTTGTCGAGGCACGTTGTAGGGTACGGGCTTTCTAAACATATTGGGGTTTAGGGATCCTTTCATTTCGGGCCTCTATATGTTGGAAGCTCTATGTTGAAGCTCTCTGTTGGAAGTTCTGGAATCACGTGTCCTCCAGAGTTCACCGGCGGAGTCCCTGCAAGCGCAAGTCCCCCCAACGGTCCAAGGCCCCCAGAGCCCAGATGAATCATCCAAAAGTCCCAGGGTCTGAGCCTTTCGGTCTCGAGCCCAAACTTCGCCCGAAACCCCTAAACCCCTAAACCCCTGAACCCCTGAACCCCTAAACCCCTGAACCCCTAAAGCCCTAAAGCCCTAAACCCCTAAACGCTAAATCCCCAAGCAAAGTCAGAGTCTGATCCCCGACGCTTCACGCCGAGCCTCGGAGGTCATGTGCAGACATGCTCCTGTCGCTCTGGCCGAGGCGTAGGAAGGGTTGGCAGAGGGGTTTCAAGATCAGAGGGTTTTGTCCTATTTCGGGATTTGGGGGATTAGTGTTTAGGGTTTCAGGTTAGGTTTGACGATAGGCCTCACTGCATGGAACCAGCCATGTTCGCTGGCTCTCTGAGGATGATTTCAATTTCATGTTCCAGGGCCGTGCCGCGAGATTTGTCTGCCAAAGGAGCAGATTGCACACAGGTCCCGAGGGTTGAGCCGGGAGGACGCCGTACGGGATAGCAGTTATAGTGATGCAAAGATAATCGCTTGCAGTAGCCCGAACCGCAAATACAAGCCCCGGAATTGATGGTAGCAACTCACGGTAGCTAAGAAGAGCTCTCGAGTTGCTCGAAAAAGCTAATACCAACAGATGAGGAACCTAATGCATGAGGAGCGACGACGGCCAACTAATACGAACCGAAAGAGGCGATGAGCCAAGAGATGCGACCAGGTATCAAGCAAAGTCACCTAATGCCCAAGATCCAGCAGGAATAACTCGGAAATACCGGCGGCCACGACAAAGCACTGCGGTCCACAAGAACCAGTCACGAGCACTCAAGCAGCTCCGGGGCTCTTCCACTCGGGACGGCCTAGGTCGTGGATGCAAAGCTCATCCACCGCACACCCGAGTTAGGGAGAGAGCAGGCTGAGCAGCCTGGTTCTCCAGAACCACGCGTAGATGACGAGCTAATGTGCTGGACGCAAACGGGCCCGAAGGAAATGCCGTATCCCAATGCTGCCAAATCTAGGCCGATGTTTCGAGTGTGGATTGGACCATGAACTCCAATGAAATTAAGTCTAGCACTTCGTGTGTTGAAAGCATGGACAGTCAGTCGGAACAGCGCAACTGCTTTTGGAGCAGAAAAACGCATGTCTCACCTCTTGCTCGGCTTCTGACTATCCCACAACAGACAGATTTGGCATCAAGAATGCCCCACGCCGGTCTCACTGTTCTTTAGTCCTACAAGCATAGCAGCATAGCCTAACATTCACCAAGTTCTCTTGAATGCACGTCCAGTTCTCTTCCGCTGTGATGCCGCAACCTTTCAATTTCAGCCCTCAACCCAACCCCTCCAGACTTACATCTAAAGGTGCTCATCCCTGAAGCCCTCAGCCCAAACTTTCAACCTCGCGTTGTCCGCCTGCATTGGCCATGACAGCGACCCCATGGGTTGTGCCGGCTCCGCAGCAGCGCGCTACGAGGCACAGAAGTGAGAGCTCATGAAAAACTTCGGTGTCGGTGCTGGCGTGTCGGCACTGAAACTTCCTTCAGATACCAGACGCCGAAGCCCGACAGCCGCAGCATTGCCTGGCTTCAAACTCCAGGGCCTTAGGCCCAATGGAAACACTTACTGACAGCAATTTAACGTTCTCATAGAACCCACAAGCGAACCCCAAACCCCAAACCGTATTCTTATTGAGTAGCAACCCTTGTAGAACCCTCGTCTCCGATTCCAGGAGGCGGTGGCCAACGGACCCGAGGCGGCAGAGGCTGCGGAGGCAAAAGGTTTCCCAAATGTCAGCGGCTCTAGGGTATACAAGACTCTCTCTCTCTCTCTCTCGCTCTGTCTCTCTCTCTCTCTCTCTCTCTCTAACTGTCTGTCTATCTACCTAGAAAAGTATGCGCGCATATATATATATATATATATATATATATATATAATATAATATATAATATATATATATATATATATACATGTGTATGTAAATAGTGAGAGAGATAATTGCAGGTGAGCGTGCGTGTGCAGGGGCTTGTGCTTGACGTGCACTTTCCCTCAAGCCTGGTAGAGAGAGAGGGAGAGGTGATTAGGGACTATAGCAGAAAATCTGAGTTACGTTATATAGTATCATACTGAATCACATTGTACCGTGTTATGTTACCACGATATATTTCGGTACAATTATCTCAGGTTCTTCAGGTTTCGGGGCTCAGTGCTCAGAGGGTTTAGAATTCTTTAGGTTTTCTTTTTTTCAGGGATTGTCCACGCTTTTGGATTGTGAGTTTGGTTTTCAGGCCTGGAAGGCTCGGGAGGTTTAGTTTCTGGTACGGGCTCAGGCTGTTTGAGATGTAGGGCTTCGAGGTTTAAGCCATAAAGGCTCTAACGTTGCTGATATTTCTCTGCGATCAGCAGTGAGCACGATGACTAGATGACTGACTACGGTTGGATTTCAGTAAGTATTGCTGTTTGTTTCTTGCTTCTGGTGGCAAGCCGCTTTTGTCAACATCATGTCGTCACGTGGGACTTGTGTAGCGTGTTGTTCGGGGTCATGCCATCGTACCGCATCCAGTTAGCATGAGTTTTGAAGCTTCAAGCCGGGGATACTTCGCGGTCTGCCTTTCTCCTGGGCTTCGGAGTTGGGTATTTCGACGGCTTTCAGAGGTCATTTCAGGTCTCAGCGTGCAGGTCCCTAGAGCGGGCGATGCTCCCCTTCAGGGCCATTTTTAGCCAGGTTTCTTAAGAGTTTTGCTGGCAATTCTCCCCCAAGCTGCATTATATATATATAATATGTATTTTTTGTTTATATGATTTTTACTAGTATTGTCCTATCATCCTATATCATCCTCCTATATTATCCTATATCACCCTGCAATTAACTTATGTTATATTGTATTGTCTTGTACTGTCGTATATTGTCCTGTATTTTTCTATAGTATCTACTGTCTTCTACAATCTTCTATGATTTGTTATCTTCTGTTGTCTTCTATCATCTTGCATTATCTCATACTATCCTATACAGTATTTTATCATACCTCATGAAATCATATCATAGGATATGATATGATATGCGGTTAGGTTAGGTTAGGTTATTGTATATGATATTATGTCATAATGCAGGCCTCTTGGCCGCGGGGAGAGTGGCGAGTTGAGGCCACTGTCTGTGAAGGTGTGTGGACACTGGACAGTGTGGGCGTTAAGACTTTCAGGCCTTGGCACCAAGAATCCGCAAGCACGGCAGAAAGATTTTTTGCAACCAGTCATGGCTGCAGGATTTTCTGCAGCAGGTTTGAGGGTTAGGATTCCAAGAGTACGTTTTCATTGCAGAAGGGTGGCACATGGGCACAGCTCTACACCGGTGATGGTTCCCATTGCCAACAGGCCTAAAGGGACCCCCCAGGCCCATGGTTTTCCATGCGCCGTTATGGCCCTTCATGATGTCTGAATGCATCTCGCGGTAGGGGCACAGGAAGTATCAGGGGTTCATGCATACGACTAAAGATCTCAGGAAACGTTGCAGCTTGCTTCAATTGGGGGATTTGGGTCCTCCATCCGGGCTCCAGGCATTCGTTCCGCAGGCATGGAGAAGTTGTGCAACCTGTTGGCCTGATCAGGCCATAAAGGTGAGGCGGAAAGCTGAAACCCGCCCCCCAAAAACAACTGTGCACCATGCTCCTGATTCGTCTGGCAAGGTAGCGCAGGATGACTGGATCGCCCTGGACCAGGCATGTCAAGAGCTGAGGGTACTGTGTATCAGGGCGGTCGGCGCAATGTACGTGTTTCCAGTGGAGAGCTAGAGGAAAGTTGCGGCGGCCACGCCGGCCTCGATTGCTCCCCACTCCCCAAACCGCAGCCTTCCGTCCTGACTCATTATGGTGGCACCTCTGTATCCTAGAAGCTCTAACTAGGCATTCGTGCAGTTTGATCTGCTGCCAAGCCAACGAGGAGACGAGCCAGAAGCTCCTGGAAGAGTACTACAGTGGACATACTGAGGTGGGCGGGAAGACCAGGGGTTTCTAGTTTAGTTGGAGTTTGAAGGGAAAGGAGGTGACGTCTGGTTGGCCTGCACCATGAGTTCCTCATTCATCCTCATTCCTTCCCTGTCACCCCCGCCCGTCATCTATCCCTCCCTTTCAAGGTGCCACCTCTGCAGCGGCGTTTTGGATTCACAAGTAACTAACGATCCTCAGCATACTCCAAGTCATGGTAACCTCGCAGTCAGCAAACTCGCGAGAGAGACACATCAGTCAACGACGACTACGGCCACCACTACCACTACTGTACCACTGCCACTGCAACTACCACTACCACTACCAGACTACCACTACCAATGCTACAACGACTGCGACTGCCCCTAATGCTGCTGCTACTGCTACTCTGATGTTCCTGAAATGCAGGCCACTTACTCCAGCTTCAACAACAACTACCATGTGGACTTCTATGGACAGGTGCAGACGGACCAACAAACTGGAAGGCCTGCTGTGTGACGAAGTCAGAAACGGAGTAAGATCTTACATCCAAGCGCGCTTGACTCTGCTTTTTCAGAGTCTACACCTTCGTTGGAACAGGTTGCGCTGTTTTGCCAGAAGTCAAAGGGTTCATTCAGGTTGAGCCATGTCAGTATTTCGGATCTGCTAACCGCAGGCAGTGCCGCATCTGCTGGTTCGAAGCTGCGGAGATTCCAAAGTCAGAGACGGCCGGCCAGGAGGAACGTCAAGAGTCAGGGCAGGGCTTGTAAACCCCCTAAGCGGAGTCTTTAAACGCTGTTCCCCCCCCCCCCAACACTGCGTGTGTAGAAATTTCGAAGCCACGCTAGGAGTGCTGCGCTGGAACTAGCATAACTAGCAAGTCTACAAGTAGAACCTGAAGAACGGTAATGGTATCCAGCAGTACCGGAGTTGTTGTTGGAAGTAGGACTATGCATTTCTGGTCGAGGCCGTGACAATAAGCCCTGCATCAGTGGTACTTGTAGTATTCAAAGCAGCCAGGAGACGGGCTACTTAATAATTAGAATAGGGTGTTGGGGCCCATTATACTATAAGTAAAATAAGGAACCCCCAAAATAGTATAGGTAATTATGAAGGCCCCTATACTAGGAAGCAGCCGATAGCCGGTCGGTTGACTTCTCAACAAGTTCACCCCCGTGAACTAGTGCACAGCAGCGCGCACTGTCACGGGACTTCGTGTGACTCAGATTTTGTTTTCGCGAACCTAGCGGCAGTTTTTTCTACTCGGATTGAGTCTGGCGTTGAACGCTTCAGCTCATTGGTCAAAACCATGGATTTTGCGGTTGCACCAGGACGATCAGGGACATAGTGAACCCTTAAAAAAGGTACTCGTAATTTGGCGCCGAATTGCCGGTTGTTGTGAAGCGATTGGCACTTGAAAGCAAACCTGTGCAATCGCAGCATATACTGCATCTGGTATGTATGTATGTGACTATAAATACATCACCCGAAGAACTCATTCCACTTCTATTGCTTATTATGAGCTCCACAATCGGAGGAAAACATCATCGCACTGCACCTCGTCTTGCCTCCCCTACTTCTCTTGAACCTCTACGGCCAACAGAGTCGGCTGGGGCTGCCCCGGTCCTTAAACATCCATTCGACAGAACAAGCTTGAACCTTGAGCAGAAAGTCTGGCTGCTCAGACACAGTTATCCCCTTTGTCCACGTCGACACGCCTAAACCCCTACATCCCGAAACCGAAACCAACAACTGCAAGTCCGAAGTATAACTAGCCACAGAGTAGGCAGAAGCGCCGTTGAGTGCAGGAGGTTACTGCGGCACCGGAGGTCTACCTTGGCCCGGGTCCCAGACTAGATCCTTTCACTGTGCCAGGTGTCGTTTATCAGATTAAGAAATGCGTAGCTATTCCGACTTCCGTGCAAAGCCAAAGTGATCACAGCACCACTTGAAAACTGGCGGGCATCTTACAGCACCCAGTGCTGCATGCCAGACGGCTTCCGTTTGACAGGAGGCTACACCTCCGTTCACTTCGGACACCCCGACAAGACCCTCAAGTCAATTCTTGCGACACTGCAACCGTGTCGCCGATGCAGTTTCCAGCACGTAGCAGAAAATTCATGCAGCCAGCTCTCGAGACACAATCCCGGAATCCAGTCTCGACATAACACGAACAGGAAACTCAGCAACGCTGCGGCAGCCAAAGGAATGGTTGTAGCTATAGACTGACTGTAGCAATAGAAGTAAGTTGTTGTTGTGTAGTCAGTGATGGTGATGGTCGTGGTGTTGGTGGTGGTGTTGGTTTAGTCAAAGCTTAGTCTAGTGTTCTGATGTGTCGATATGCCTGGTTTAAGATCCGAGAACATCTGGTTGTAGGTCAAAAATAACGGGACCATAGGATGTCATGGGCAAGACACTTTATTGTTTATTGGTTGGGTGTTGGTGTATCAAACGTATTTATGGTCTGTTGTCTTTCTAGTCATTTGCCATGTTTCCACCGTATGCGGAAGCGAAAGGCAAACTTGGGGAAGAAACATAGGACTTCAATTGAACATGAGTCATGAGCGAAATTCTGTTTGTTATTCCAATCTCTGATATCAAACTAGGGCCTAAATCCTAGTTTGTCCTTCTTTGTCAAAGTTTTGGTTTTTCTGAACGGTTTGTATTCTCCCCGATTCTGGTATTTCCACTCGGCGTAGTAGTAGCAGCAGTAACGCGCGGGTGCAAGTGCTCATACTAGAACCAAGCTAGCAGCGCAAATGATAGAAATACAAGCTGTAATGGGAACTACTAGATGGCCCATGCAAGAATTGCAGCAGCAGTATTGTCGGTGTTTGAAGCCGTCGGCACTGTCCCCCACCTCAGTAGGCTCTTGTCGCAAGCTCAATCTCTGCTCGAAGTAAGAGCAAAAGGCTTTCACGGCAGTTCTCGGTTTCCCGCGTGTAGAGACGAAATTCAAGAGAAGCGGTCTTGGTGGGGTCTGCATTCGCTTGATCGGGTGCGTGTGTAAAGCCCGCACATTGAACCGCGCACACTCCCAAAAACCAAGAGCTCTAGTCAAATCTCCCAAGCGGTGAAAAGCTTTCAACTCGAGGTGGGGAGTGGCTCATCGAGGCAGGTGAGCATCAGAGTGCGGCGTCTCCTGCACATTTTTGTGTTGATAAGCTCAGTCTGGCATGCATCGTCTTGCGGAGCTGTCTGGATTCGGCTCATTCCTCTGTCTCTCTCTCTCTCTCTATCTCCCTCTCCCTCTCCCTCTCCCTCTCCCTCTCCCTCTCCCTCTCCCTCTCGCTCTCTCTCTCTCTGTCTNCTCCGCACCGCTGCGTCTCTGTGTCGCGCGCTGCTCCCTCTCTCTCTCTTCCCCTCCCCCCCCCCCCCTCCCCCGCTCCCCCTCCCTCTCCCTCTCCCCCTCCCTCTCGCTCTCTCTCTCTCTCTCTCCCTCTCTCTCTCTCTCTCCTCGCCTGCAGGCTGACGCTCGCTCATGCTCATGCCCACTGTGACTCACTCTCGCACGGTTTCACTCACTCGCCTATCCAATCGCTCGCTCTCCCTCACTCGCTGTGTCCCTCCAGAACTTACTCACTCGTGCCGAACATGCGTCCATACATACATGCACGCATGCATACATGTATCATACGTGGTCACATGCTTACATGCATACACATACATACGTACGTGCATACATACAAATCACACCTACATACACACCTGCACAAACATATACATGCATACATGCATACATGTATACATGTATACATGCATACATGCTTACATGCTTACATGCTTGCATGCTTACATGCTTACAAGCTTACATGCTTACATGCTTACATGCATACATACAGTCAGACAGACAGACAGACAGACAGGCAGGCAGGCAGACAGACAGACAGACAGACAGAGACACAGACAGACAGACAGACAGACATGCATGCATGCATACATGCATACATACCAGGGTACGCACGTACTCGAATACGTAATTGCATTCAGACATGCACACATACATACATATGCTCAGACGTGCAAGCATGCCTGCATGCATGTGGACACAGATGGATGAAATCATTGCTGTTCAGGAGTCGTCGGATGTTTGGAGGAGCCTGGATCCAGAGGTGAGCGCTCAATTGTTGGTGGCCTACTACTGCGGCGACGAGCGCATGGAGTACACTCTCGAGGCCCTGCCGGAGTTTGCGGTCGCAGGCGGCTTCAGAGGTTAGTGGCGCCTGATAAGAACTTTACTATTCAGCATCGGGGTCGAAGAGGTGTTTTTCACCCTCCGAACTTCCTGCAGCTTAACTTCGCACCTGCGGCACTGCAGAACATCTTTGTTGACCATTGTGATGTGCCTGACGCGTCTGACTTGCCTCTTGCAGCCCCGAACCCGAGAACCATCAGTGCGCAAAGCCATCGCCACAGAACTCTCAAATCGTGAGATGTGGAACGTGCAGACACTGTGTGAAGAAATGTTTCATACAAGCATGCTGCAGACGGTCTGACATGCTGTGGAAGAGCTCTCTTTTCGAGGCTTTCGCGCCTCCAGTTTAGGTCAAGTCAAAGTTTGAGATATCAGCGCCTCAGTTACTAAGTCCAGACCTTCACAGCCCGGGGATGCAGTCAGGGCAAGTCCTACGAGGTGGACCTCACCAGCTGGGTGCGGCTCCAAGAAGTTCAATTCGAAGTGTTCATAGTTTTCAAGGTGTTCGGGTGTTCCGCTTTGATTTAGGAGGAGGCCGAACCCAATGGTCTAGAATAGAATCTACGGCACGGTTGCTGGGCAAGTGTTGCTTGAGGCAAGCTCGAGACCCTTACTTGTCCACCATTCATTTTGATCCTGGTGCCAGGTTCGGCGAGCCAATTAGTTACCAGTGACCGTTCGTGACACTGACATCGCTGCTCGTACAATTTGGGCAATGCCTAATTTAAACAAGATCTTGAAGACACATAGCTTGAAATCCAGAACTGGCATACCCGCTCGTAAGCTTGCGGGCAACATCTGGAATCTGAGCAACGCTCGCAAGCGGGAAGCTCGAACTCCAGTAGCTGTCATTCATTCCCAGGTATTATTAGCGAGGCCCCTTAAAGGGGGCCTTTCTTAAACCTACTTCTGGCTCTCTTAAGAGGGAGCTTATTCAAAGGGTCTATATCGCCAAGGGTTCCCCTACTCCTAACTCCTAGTCATTCTGGGATTGCTGCAGGAGCAGCTGAGCCATGAGTCCGGAAAGAAGCAGCGCATTTTCTGGCCCCGGCCTCGCTGCGTACAGCATATTGTACATAATTCATAATCTGTAACCTATAGCCTGTAACATATAATATTCTTATTTAATATAATATTTATTATATATGTTATATTCAGATATTATATATTTTATATTATACATTATATTATTTACATTATATTTCATATATAATATGTTGCATATTATATATCATATAATATATTTCATATATTATATAATATAGATGTTCTTTATCATAGGTTATAGGTTATAGAGATCATCAGCACATGGCATAGCTTCGGGGTCAACGAGAGACCGTCTTCGCGACGACCACGCCATACACAGTCTTCGTAACCTCTGTAAGTGCTCTTGCTTTGGGAGGGCATCCAACCCAGACGTTTCTCCTTATCTAGCTCGAAACCTGTAAACCCTTACCCCCCAGATAGTTAAGCTCTAAAAACCAACCCTTAAACCTTACCCCCCCACTCCGAACCCCCAGAGCCTGAACCCTCTACGTTTTCTTTGTTTTTCCTAGGAAAACAGCATGTTCCTTAAATTTTGGATGGATTCCGTGCCACTTCCTTAGTTTTCCCTAAGAAAACCTTTATTCCCTTCTTTTTCTTGAAGCGAACGAAACGCAGGAAGGAAGGAAGGAAGAAAGCAAGGAAACAAGGAAGGAGGAAGGAAGGAAGGAAGCAAGGAAGCAAGGAAGCAGAAACGAAGGAAGAAGGAAAGAAGGAAAGAAGGAGGGAAAGAAGGAAGGAAGGAAGAAAGCAAGGAAACAAGGAAGGAGGAAGGAAGGAAGGAAGGAAAGGAAGCAAGGAAGCAAGGAAGCAAGGAAGCAAGGAAGCAAGGAAGCAAGAAAGGGAGGCAACAACATCATGAGCACCAAGAGCAGTAGCAACACCAATAACAAATAACAGCCGAAGGCATGCAACCACAACGACAACAACAACAGCAAGATCAACAACCAAAAACCACCACTATAACAACAGCAACGACAACAACGACAACAACAACAACAGCAACAACAGCAACAACAGCGACACTACCAACAGCAAAAACAACAACACCAACAGCACCACTAACAACAACAACAACAACAAGAACAAGGTCACCACCACCACCACAACAACAACAACCACAGCCACAATAACGACAACGACAACGACAACCACGACAGCAGCAGCAGCACCATCAGCAACAACAACAACAACAAGGATTACATTAGCAATACCACCAACACAACACGAACACCAACACCAACACCACCACCAGCACCAACACCAACACCAACAACAACACCACCACCAACAACACCAACACCAACAACACCAACAACAACAACAGCAAGTACAAGAACAAGAACAAGAACAACAATAACAAGAACAACCACAACAACAAGAAGAACAACAACAACACCAACACCAACACCAGCACCAACGCCAACAACAACAACAACACCAACAACAACAATAACAAGAAAATCAACAACAACAACAACAACTACAACAACAACTACTACTACTACTACTACTACTACTACTGCAACTACAACTACAACTACAACGACAACGACAACAGCAACAATAATAACAACAACACCATCAGCAGCAACAACAACATTAACAACAACAACACGAAATCCGTCCAAAATGCGAAAATGTCAGGAAATCGGGTTTTCCCGAGTAAATAACCAAGGTAACAGGTAACGTATGTTTATCTTCTGAAAACCGACGGAAATGACACGGAAGCGCAACAACAACAACAGCAACAGCACCATTAACAACAACAACAACAACAGCAACAAGAACAAGGTCACCACCACCACCACAACAACAACAACCACAACAACAACAACAACCACAACCACAACAACGACAACGACAACGACAACAACGATAGCAGCAACAACACCATCAACAACAAGAGCAACAACAAAAAAAAACAAAAACAAAAACATCAACAACAACAACAACAACAAGGATCACATTAGCAGCAACAACAACAACATCAACACCAACACCAACACAAACACCAACACCAGCACCAACACCACCACCACCAACAACAACAACAACACCACCAACAACAAGAATAACAACAACATCAACAACATCAACAACAACAACAACTACTACTACTACTACTACTACTACTACTACTACTACTACTAAAAAGTACAACTACAACGACAGCAACAACAATGATGATATCAACAACAACAACAACACCAGCAACAAGAACATCAACAACAACAACAAGAACAACACGAACTCCGTCCACAATGCGAAAATGTCGGGAAAATCGGATTTTCCCGAGGAATAACCAAGGTAATGTATGTTTTCCCTTTGAAAACCTAAGGAAATGACACGGAAGCCGTAGGAAAATAGTGTTTTCCCTACGAAAAACCAAAAAAACCTAAGGAAATGACACGGAAGCCGTAGAATAGTGTTTCCCTACGAAAAACCACAAAAGCTGAAGGAAATGAGAAATAGTGTTTTCCCGAGGAAAAAGCAAGCAAAACCTAAGGAAATGACAGAGAACCCGTAAGAAAATAGTGTTTTCCCTAGCAAAAACCAAGAAAGCGGACAAACACAAAAATACACACAAAAAAATACCCCCCAAAAAAACACCCAATCATAAGTATAGTTACTTTATTTCTAACCCCAGTTGCTAAGCCCCCTATGAACCTTCAAGATCAATGCCCTTAAATGGAACCCTATTGTAGAACCCTTAAAAGGGAACCCTAAGCCAAGAGGGCCTTTAAGTACGCCCTCAAGCCCAAGGAATTCTAGTGACCCGCAAGCTGCCGATGAGACTACAGAGCTGGCAGGCCGATGGTTCGGGGGATAGGGGTGAGGGGCTTTGGGCTTCTAGGGTTTTGGTGTAGAAAGGTTGAAAGGGTTTAAGGGGAGTTTAGGAGGTTTTGCTAGTTTAGAGTCAAAGGGTTTGGAGATTTAGGATTTTAGGTTTCAGAGATTCGGGTTATTCCTCAGATCGAGTTGTAGGGTGCCTTCGTACTTTGCACCTATGGTATTCACTGGTACAAACTGCTGGCCTAGGAGGGAACTCAGTTGTCACAGCGTCAGGCGCCTTCGAGCTAGGTAGAAGGCGGCTCAGCGACTCTTCGCAACGTGTGACCGATGCCTGTGACAGCATGATGATGATTATTATTATTCTTAGAATTATTATTGTTGTTATTATTATCGTTATTATTATCATCAGTATTCTTGTTATTGTGATTATGAAATCTATTCGTAAAAACCTGCTTGCCAGATTCACGCCGGGAGTCGGAGGCATCGGATCAGTGGCTGGAGCCGGGAGAGGCGCAGCGTCCCGGAAGACTTCGATGGTGGTTTCGGGTTTAGGGATTAGGGTTCAGGGTTTAGGGTTTAGAGTTTAGGGTTTAGGGCTTGGGGTTTAGGGTTTGATTAGGGATTAGGGTTTAGGGTTCAGGGATTAGGGTTTAGGGTTTAGGGTTCAAAATCCGGGGAGGGGCGCATCAGGTGATTAATCCTTACGGAATACCCTATACCACCGAACTACATCTGGTTGCTGCGCGGTAGCCTCTCGGTAATACCACAGCAAGCAGCAGGTCCAAGGCAAGAAAACTGCATCGTCAGCGACATCATCACCGACCGACAGATGACAGAAGAATAAAGTGAACCCTGCCAGGAAGCCGAACGGCAGCTGCTGGCGGCTCTGGCCTCGGGTCAGGAAGTGGTCCGCCGGGTGCTGAGATTTCATTTGTTCCAAGCATCTTGCAGGAGCGGCTCCTCCTGCTCCTCCTCCGCCTCCTCCTAGTCCATCCTACTAACTACTACTAGTACTCCTGCTGCTGCTCCTGCTCCATGTCCTGCTTCTGCTCCTGCTGCTGAAATCAGGTGGAGTACTTGAAGGAGGATTAGATTCGAGTTGGCAAGAGTTCCGTTCGGATATGCTCATAGACACCACCCCCTTGAATACCTTTCAACGCATTTTTCCTTCGCTACTCGCAGGTGTTGCGACTTTTCTTTTTGTGCTAGCCGGTAGAGTGTAGAGTGTAGGGATTAGGGCTTGACTTGCTATCCTGAAATCTCTCTCTCTCTCTCTCTCCCTCTCTCTCTCTCTCCCTCTCTCTCTCTCGCTCGCTCGCTGGCTTTCTTTCTCTTTACCTACCACCGAACCGATATGCAGCGTAGTAGTGCCAGGACGACTATGGCCCGATTGGCCACGGGCTAAAACTATGAGCTAGATTTCGAGTCTGATCTGCAACATGTCAATCACTGTTGATGTTGGACTGCTCAGTGGCAAGACAGTTGCCGTGAAAGCAGGCTTGGATGACAAGGTGGAAACACTGAAGCTTCAAGCACAGACCGCCCTTGGAGTCGGAAGGGGACGGCTGCTAAACTCATCCGGGGTCGTGCTTGATGCATGCTCAAAAATCAAAGATGCTGGGCTTCAGAATTGCGACTCCCTGACGTTGCACATCAAGAAAGATCAAGTGCAAGCTACTCGCATTCGCTCAGCCTTTGCTGCCATCCTTGGTGACGGATGCGTCGAGAGCTGGGGACCTGCTGAAGCTGGTGGCGACAGTAGTGCTGTCCAGGATCAGCTGCGTGACGTGCAGCAAATCCAAGCCTCTCAGGGCGCTTTCGCTGCCATTCTTGGCGATGGATCCGTCGTGACCTGGGGTGAGGCCAAGGAGGGTGGTGACAGCAATGCAGTGCAGACTCGGCTGAAGAGTGTGAAGCAGATCCAAGCATCGGTCCGTGCTTTTGCTGCCATTCTTGCCGGCGGCTCTGTGGTGGCCTGGGGTGATGTTTACACTGGTGGTGACAGTAGTGCTGTGCAGGCTCAGCTGAAGAATGTGCAGCAAGTCCAAGCCACCTTCGGCGCTTTTGCTGCGATTCTTGGCGATGGATCGGTCGTGACTTGGGGATATGCTGGAGCTGGTGGGGAAAGTAGTGCCGTCCAGGATCAGCTGAACAATGTGCAACAGATCCAAGCGTCTGAGAATGCTTTTGCTGCCATTCTTGGCGATGGATCCGTCGTGACCTGGGGTAGTGCGATGGATGGTGGTGAAAGTAGATCAGTGCAGGCTCAACTGAAAAATGTGTACCAGATCCAAGCGTCTGACCACGCTTTCGCTGCCATTCTGGGCGATGGATCCGTCGTGACTTGGGGTTTCGCTTTGTATGGTGGTGACAGTAGCTTTGTGCAGGCACAGCTGCAGAATGTACAGCAGATCCAAGCCTCTCAGAGAGCTTTTGCCGCAATTCTTCAGGACGGATGCGTCGTCACCTGGGGTAGTCCTCACTTTGGTGGTGGCAGTACTGCTGTCCAACATCAGCTGAAGAATGTGCAACAGATCCAAAGCACTCACGGAGCTTTTGCTGCCATTCTTGCCGACGGCTCTGTCGTGACCTGGGGTGATGCTGGTGGTGGCGGGGACAGTAGTGCTGTGCAAGCTCAGCTGAAGAATGTGCAACAGATCCAAGCCTCTCAGGGAGCTTTTGCCGCTATTCTTGCAGACGGCTCTGTGGTGGCCTGGGGTGATGCTCGCCACGGTGGCGACAGTAGTGCTGTGCAGGCTCAGCTGAAGACTGTGCAGCAAATCCAGGCCACTCACCACGCTTTTTCTGCCATTCCTGGCGATGGCACTTTCGTGACTTGGGCTGGCCAGTGACTGGGATACAGTTCTTACAACAGGGACGGAAGTCATGGTGTTCGCGTATCGTGGTGCCTTTGGTAGAATCACAAGGTTTAGACGAGCATTTGGCGGGTTTCCGGCTGCCATATGAGATGGACCTGACTGAATGTGTGAGTCCCAGCGCATCAGCGTTTCTGTTTCGTTGTACGTTTCGGCGAGGCAGCCTCAAAGTTCCACGGGAAAAAAGGGCCTCAATAACTAGAATAGGGTTTTGGGCCCTTTATACTAATTATAACAAGGAACTCCCAAAAATGGTATAGGTCATTATTCAGGCCCCTCTAGTAGGCTGCAATGTCTCCATATTGTTGGGTAGGAAGTGCGAAGCCTGTTTACTGCAAGGCTACTTCGTCAACGGCTGTGAGTTCGAAGTGGATGTTGCCGCCGGCCCTGTCCGTTAATGGGTCTTGGTGTAACGGCGGGATCTGTGGTTTGCTGTGGTGCCAGTGGTGTTGGTAATCGCTGGGGGTTCATCGCCATCGGATCATGCCTCAGGCACCTACGGATCCAGGGGTGCAAATCTAGACTAACTTGTTGTCATTACATGGGACAAATCATCCGTGCCAGTCACAAATGGGTTCATGTTTTCTGTCTTTCCGTGGGCAAGAGGGTTTTGCGAATTCGGTATTGCCAACAGCCAATTTTGTCGGTTCGTGGCTTGAACAGGCTTTGCTAGGATCCTCTTGGTTGGCCTCCACGTTTTTTGAAAACTGCAGGCACTGGCAGGACACCAGTACCTCGCACGAAAGTCTGAAATCCCGAATTTGAGCCTTCAGCCCCAAACATTCCTGATCTCAGAGGCCGAATGGTAGTTTGACAACTGAGGTTCACACGCGCACTTGCGCTGGAGCAGTTGTTCCCTCAACCTTTCCGAAGCCCAGAGTTCAAGATTGCGAAAGCTGTCAAACGTAGCAGCACCACCTTGAAGTAACTACAGCGATCAAAGTGGCAAAGCTTTTTGCATCCATTGAGAGCCATCGCGCCCAAATCTAGACTCCCGGAAGTGTTGGGAGTATCAGTTTCTCGGCGCTGTAACCCCAAAGACTCGCAAGGTTGGAGCCCTTGAAGGCGTTGTTGCTAGTGGTTGCTGGTGAATGTGCCTGGGGTGGACTTGCGTAGAGGCCAGACAACAAGACGACAGCAGCGAGCCAGTACCGTGGTGGACGCAATGGTAAGCAGAAGAATTGACACATTGTTAACCCAATGTTACTATGTTCTTGCTAGTCTTTGTTTGTGCTCCTTTTTCCAGCGCGGCCCAGGTCCGGCTGGTGCAGACGAATCTCAGCACAGGGGAGCAGTGGATGATCGCTGTAGAGGGTGGCGAGGCCCCTCTCGGTACAGGGTTCTGGTTGTCAACTGCTCAGCAGAAGATGATGATGATAATGATGGTGATGACAACACGGCATCACGAGCACGAGGATGTGGATCCAGGTGCTACCCCGCCAATGATGGCGACGATGCTGATGATGCTGTTGTTGATGATGGTGGTACTGGTGTTACTGGTGATGCAGTCGATGACAAAAGCAATCATATTTCTGTAACTGTAATGATTTTTGGATGATGCTGGTGATGATTGTAGTGATGATGATGTTGAGTTAAACGGCCGATGGCAAGGCGATGGATCTGTCGTGACATGGGGTCATGCTGAATATGGTGGTGACAGCAGAACAGTGCAGGGTCAGCTGAAGAATGTTCGGCAGATTCGAGCCGCTGACAGAGCCTTTGCTGCCGTTCTTGGCGACGGATGTGTCGTGACCTGGGGTGAGAAATTTGGTTGTGGCGACAGTGCTGCCGTGCGTCGTCAGTTGCGTAAAGTCTCCATGACTGAAGTTCTCTGCGACCCGGGACGTCGTGTACTCGATCTTCTTCGCGTTGCTCACGTTAGTGTTGGCAGTCATGTGGCGCAGAATCGATTTCTCAAACCATATGTAACAGCGATGGTGTTGTTTGCCCTGCCATTTAGCCTTATTTGCCCTGCCATTTAGCCTTAAGGCTGTGTTGACAAGCTGTTTGCACCAGCCTTACAGTAGCAGCGGGATATTTGCGCCGATGCGTGCGTAAGACATGCCTTGAATGGACTGACGGCAGCTGACAAAATTTGCTCGTGTTAGTGCCACCAAAGACGTCATCGCCATCTACTAGTACCGCCGCCGCCGCAGCAGCAGCGGCAGCAGCAGCAGCAGCACCACCACCATCACCATCACTGCTGTCACCGCCTAGAAAAAGGAGCACATCAACAGGCATGGGAAGAAACCAAGATTGTTCATGAGAGATATGCAAGCATCCGCCAAAGCCCTCTCCGAGCCCAAAGCCGGATCCCGAAGACAGCTTTGGACCGCAGGTGCCATCGTCGACGGTGCAGTCGGCAACGGCCCCACCGGAGGCTCCACCAGAAGTCGCCACGGAGGCTTCAGTTCAGGCTCGCTCGTCTTGTCATTACAAGACACTCGGTACTAGTCATCAGGGGGTATTACCTTCGGTTGTTCGGTTCTTCGGTCGTTATTACCATTCGTCTTGCAGCTTTTACATTACTGTTTGATCACAGTTCCCTGATTGCTCTTGTGCATTCCAGAAAGAGTCAGAAGTTGATCAGGGCTTTGGAACTTGGATTTGGAGTTCTGGTGAGACCTGTTCAGCAAGACATACTTCAGGTCCCGAGTGCGTGGGAGCTTTCTGCCTGTCCCGTGCGTAGACTTCTCACCGAGTAAAGAGTGAACCGGGTCTCCTTAACCCATTGAAGCCTTGAGTGTCACAACACCCAAGATATCTGAGGAAGACTTAGTAGCCGGGCTTTCACTCATCCCCTAGACCTTCAACTCGGAAGCAGAGGTCTGCGAACCCTGAAGCCATCCTGAAACCCTTGTCGTAATGGAGCTTCTGGGCCGAGGATTTAGGAGTTCAAGCCCTGAAGCCTTGATGAATCCAAAATCTAGACGCCCTACTAGGCCGTAATTCCAATCCTCAAGGCGTGGACGTAGATCCCAGTACCACCCAGACATCATCATTCCATACCTTGTTGCACCTAGTCAACTGCGCTCTTTTTCTTCTGTTTTTGGGGTGCGACCAAGCACTAGCCCAGTAGATTTCACATGCGACCTCCACTGGATTCTGTCGGGCTCGATTCTCTTCTCACTTTTGACATGTGGTATTGCTTTGTTCGTTTTTCTTCAGATCATGCATCGTCCTGCAGGAAGCTGCTGCTGCAGAGGTCCGGGCCGGCGCAGATGGCTCCTCCGCCTTTGTCCACTCGGCGATGTTTCAGATTTTGTGGTCCTTGATGGTTGAGGTGTTAACCTGCTAGGCTGTGCAAGGACAAGAAGTCTGTTACGACTTCCCCAACCATACCCTGAGCTTGTGACTCACTTTGCTTCCAGATTCGAGCTGAAAGTAGCAGGCTGCCGGTGCCTCGGAGCCACGCGCAGTGCCGACGGCGAAGGGGAAGTCTGCCTCCCGGAGTTGCTGGGGTCATCTTCGTGTTTCTTGAACCTCGCAGAGTCTCTCAGGAGCCTGTCAGGCTAGACCCTTGTAAAACTGTGACAGAAGACATTGTCGTTGCTGCAGGTACAGCCTCCCTGTTTGACAGCGTTAGTCAGAGTCAGTAACCACAATGATGTAAACTACAGCGTTTAGTAGAGATGATGTCCCGTAGCCCGTCTTGCGGAAGAAGACTTTGCTGCTGTTCCTGCTGCTACAACCACAGCAGCAACAGCAACAACAACAACAACTACTACTACCCCTACTACCACGACGACTACGACTACTACGGCGACGACTGCCACCCCATGCCACCGCCGTTGCTACTGCAAGTACTAGTACGTTTGCGCTACAACGATTGCCATGGCTGTTACTCTTACTTGTACGCTTACCGTTACCATTGCCAATATAGTTACTGGTACTCTTATTGCTACCATTCTTCTTATTATCGGGAGTGGTCGTCGTAGCCGTAATTGTAGTAGTAGTAGTAGCAGCGGTAGCAGCAGCATTAGTGGTAGTAGTCGTGGTGATGGTGGTGGTGGTGGTGGTAGTGGTAGTGGTAGTGGTAGTGGTAGTGGTGGTGGTAGTAGTAGTAGTCGTAGTGGTAGTAGTAGTAGTAGTAGTAGTACTAGTAGTAGTAGTGCTAGTACTAGCACTAGCACTAGTACTAGTACTAGTACTAGTACTAGTACTAGTACTAGTACTAGTACTAGTACTAGTAGTAGTAGTGGTAGTGGTAGTGGTAGTGGTAGTGGTAGTGGTAGTGGTAGTGGTAGTGGTAGTGGTAGTGGTAGTAGTAGTAGTAGTAGTAGTAGTAGTAGTAGTAGTAGTAGTAGTAGCAGTAGAAGTGCCCCAATGCTCGCACTCTTGAGACTGCTTTGGCATTGATCACGGCATGCTTCTCTTGAGCTGCTGACTGCATTGCCACTCCTGTCTACACTGCATTGTTCGGCTCTAGGCAGCAGGAGGGCCAGTCTCGTGAATGAGCATGGACATCAGGCACAGGTGCACAACACAACATCTTCTCAACATCTCACTACCCAGCCAAAGAAGCTCCCTAAGCTGTCGTGAAGCGCCTTCCGTGGATAGGCCCCGTGGGCACCGCCTGACTTTCTCCAGGACAGTATTACTAATGGCCGCCGCCTCGAACCAGGCCAGCGCTTCGGCTGCATAGGCTCTGCCGGCTGCGCAGGCCGGCCCTCAGCCACCTACCCAGCCGAAGCCGTTCTTGGTGCTTAGTGACAGCACCTTGCAGCACCTCCTCTGGAGCGGGGCCACGGGCCAATCATACGGAGTTGTGCACTTTCAAGGGGCAGACCTGACGGGCTTTGTCATTTCTTGCCCCGGAGCCACCTTGATCACCGACTACGTCCAAGGCGCAACTCGCACTCCAGCCGTGCTGGAGGTTCTTGTATGGCAGTTTATCCGAGTGCTGGGGGAGACACGGTCTTATCCATCGGAGAATTAGGAGCTCATCAGCTTCCTGACCCGACACTACTACGACGAGGTCTGCGTGCGGTTCATCCCCCTCCGCGACAGCCTTCTTGAGCACAAGCAGCAGAACTATGACTGGATAGCCACAATCCGCGATGACTACGGCCTGGGGATGCGCGAGCTCCGAAATGACACCATTATGAACTTGCAAGGCCCCCCCTGGTGCATCAAATCTACAGTGCCAACAACTGTCATTTCCGCACGACAGTGGCAGACCAGGTGATTGGTCTACTTCTCGGTCGCTCCCTGACCAAGATGCGCAATGCCAACCCGAATGCGGTCCACATCTTGGTGGTCTGCTCGTGGAATTGCACCGGGGACACGGTCCACAGTGAAATGAACGCGACAGCTGATCTCTGCCACTCGGAGACACTGTCTGAAGTAGAGGCGGTGGCAGCACGCCACACCAACAAGGGATGGGTTTTCAGACCCTTTCTGGAACCTCCAGCTGTCCGCCGCAGACCAATGCCCCTAACCCTATTTCGGACCTACATGCACGACGACCACCCCGGCCCGCCCGCCATGTGCAGGGAGTTCTTGGCTGATTTTGACCGCACTTTTTGCAACGACGAGGTCCTGCTTCAGACTCTCCAGCCTCCATGCAGGGGACCACAAAGCTGACGTCTCCCGGTACGTCTATCATTATCACTATGGAGGCTTGTGCCTGGACATCAAGATTGCAATGCGCATCCCTGGATTGCATGGCAAAGGAGTGGGACCTGACCCAAGTCAGGCGCAGCACGGAGCTGGGGCACTGCCCAAAATGGGTTACGGGCGCACTGCCCAAAGAGTATATGATCCTGGCTATTGGCGTCAAGAATGACCATATCTTCCAGGGCATCATCTACAGACAACCCCGACACCCCCTCATGCTCCGCGCCATCAATCATGCGTTCAGCAAGTCTATATTGAGCAAAGTGGCCAGTCTTGAGTACATGATCTTCTGCAAGGGAACTCTGGCGGCTCTTGGGCACCGACCTTGGCCATGCTCCCCAGGTGGGGTGGAATCAGAGCAAGCGCTTTGGCCCGATCTATCTCCTTCGGGAACGGCGCTCCATGGACCTCAAGAAAACCGAGGAGCTCAACAACGACGGCCATTACTTTGAAACCAAGAGCTGCATGAGAGTGGCGTACACCCGATGCTGGAACTGGCAGAAAGGCTTCCGCGGGGATCCCAGAGCACATCAACGCATGGAGAACACTCTCATGCAGAGTGTCCCACCACAGGCAGTCGCTTCCGCAGCGCCGAGACCAGTACCGGGGGCACTGCCTACCAACTCGGGATCCAGAGTCGGGGCGGTCCTGCGCAGCCAAGACGCTCGCGACTTTGACCGGGTCATGCAGGCGATTGACACTGAGCCTCAGCACCAAGGTCTCACAGCCGAGTCAGTCCTCCGGAACATACCCCGAGGCCTTTGCATGCGCACCATTCTTGCAGAGCGGTCACAAGCCTGTTGAAATGGAGCCAGCTGCCCCCCGATCGCCAAACCACGTGGACGGAGCAGAGCCCAGCTGCCTCCACCCAGACACCCCCGGAGCCAACTCAGGGCGTTCCGCCGCGATGTGTGCCAGCCGCTGTGGCCAATGCACGGTTTGGCACCCCAGGATGAGCCAGTGCCAGAGACATACCCCCCTGCAGCCCCTGCTGCCTCCGTGTTACCGGCTTCTCCACCTGCCCCCTTCCCACAATTGATGCACCTTCTTCCCGAGACGAGGTGAAGTACCAGGGACCAGTCGAGCTGTCTCAGCTGTTTTAGTCAGCTGCACGGAGAATCCCTCCCCGGAGCAGGAGGCACAAGCCTTCCAGCGTCCCACACACTGACGCAGCCAAAAGGCAGCGACACACTGAAGCCAGCTAGAAACACAAAACATGCAGCCAGAATGACGGCAGAGACACGGCCGCTGTTATGAGAGAACAAAAACCATTCGCTGTTTTACTGGACCAGCCGTGGTTTTACAGAAACTGTGGGTGTATGAATTCCAGGTCTGTCGAGGAAGCCTGTTTTGAACCGACCCACGCCACGCTGCACCGTACCACTTAGGGCCGACATGCACTTGAGGCTTCGTTACCTGCTCAGCCGAAACAGGATTGCTTGTGACGGGTGCTTCGTATCCCAGTGGGACCGTCAAGCTTTGAGAGGTGCAGAAGGCCTCCACGTGACAGGACCACGGTTTGGCTGTGCCAGGCAATGGTGCTGAGCATCAAAGTACCTNCGTCAAGCTTTGAGAGGTGCAGAAGGCCTCCACGTGACAGGACCACGGTTTGGCTGTGCCAGGCAATGGTGCTGAGCATCAAAGTACCTGCAGTGACATAGGCGGTGTGATGCTTGCTCCTGCCGAAAGATGATTCTGCACGACTGGGCAGCGCAAACCTGGACCAGCAAGCACAGCGACGGCTACGCAAAAGAGCCACCAGGTCCGAGCACTCTTGGAAGAGCCGATTGAAGCCTCTTGTCTTTGGACAGTGGCCCCGCCCAGCAGCATGGTGCTGCTGGAAAAAAGAAAAGGCCTGTGGCCCCGCCTATGCAGAGTGCTCTTGATCACCTGCGCCATTGGCGGCTACCGCTGGACTCTGAGCCATATAGCCTCTTTGCTGGTTGCGTTGCCACCACTGACTGTCGGAGTCCGCCCAAAGCACAAAGCACAATGCTAAGCACCGGCCAGCATTGTGGATCCGAGCCGGAGTCGCCATCTCGGAATCGCTTGTCAGTCTGGGACGACTGTGCGTCTCCCTGACGCTTTTGTTCTTTCTGACGGTTCCAGAGGTAGGTCGCGGTGTCTCCTTTGCCGTGCTCGATTCTGAGCTTGTGTTGGACTCGGCCATCCTTGAGCTGGTAGAAGATGACTCGATTCAGGCATCCACACTTCCGGCAAGTCTGGTCGTAAATGCACTTGAAAGTGGAGGCGACGATCTCAAAGTTCTCGTCGGTCTCGAGAATGTCGTCCATTTCTGCGCGATCCCACATGCGCTGGAAGAGCGAATGGATGATGCCATAGTATAGACAGTGGGTGCTTTGAGCTCGACGTAGCGGTTACCCTCTCCGATGGAGAGGGTAAACTGGCCCGTTGCCCCGATGACCAGTTTGGCCGCTGTTACATCTGCCCAGGTTGCACCCTTGTCCGTGGCAGTGAGCTGGGTGCGAAAATCCATGGGGCCCGACTCAGAATGTTGATGCGGTTGCGCCACATGATAACCTGCTCGGAGGCGGTGAGTCCCCCTGTGATCGCCGGCTCGTTCATGATAGCGATCGCGGCAAGGGAATGAAGCCACTCTAGCATGTGATCGGACTGGCAAATTTGGATGATCCAGTCACGCTTGGGCAGTGCAGTGAGGTGCAGGCACGCTGAGGGGATGAGGGTTGGGGGCAAGCAGGTGTTTGACTGGGTTTAGGGGGTTCTCGGCCCGTGCAAGGAGCGATTTCAAGTCGAACAGGCAAGCAGGCGTTTGACTGGGTTTAGGGGGTTCTCGGCCCGTGAAAGGAGCGATTTCAAGTCGAACAGGCAAGCAGGCGTTTGACTGGGTTTAGG
>BGNK01001595.1:91655-104473 GCA_003297005.1 Symbiodinium sp. clade A Y106
AGGAGGAGGGATTGCCTGTGGCCAATCCTAGACGGCGACGGTAGCTCCAGCTATCAACGTTCCACACCCCCTAGGCTTGGTTGGTCTCATGTTTAAGGTGCATACTTCAACCAAGACTGTGCAGCAAACTGCTGAACCATCTGCTTACAGTTAAGCTGGCTACCGTTTGTCGGTTCGTGGCACCCGCAGAAAACAAACAGCATCTAAGCAACGGCTGTGCAGCTGGTGATACATACCTTGCAGTGCAGGTTTTCGTACGGTTGCACGCGAGCCGATGGCACACACGAGAAAAGGCCACAGTTGTTCTCTTGTCGTGTCTTCTGGGTAGCCATCCAACGCGGTCTCGGATTATTTGGGGATTGAGGACAGGGTAGCGTTTAGAACTTTGGCAAACCTGCCTCAAGTGTTGTGTGTCTGCTGAAGGCACTCCCACATTCTGATCCGCCTGCGGTGCCCGCTGCTGCGCAGGCATTATCCAGTGCTGTTCTGAGGTCCTTGTTATATCGCGTGTACCGGCCCATGAAGGCCAAGTCGACGTTGGGCCCTTTCCGTTTCCAGCGCGATGCAAAGGCGTCTCCATATTCAGCTCAAATTGTTCCAGGTTAGCCCTTAGCCTGACACTGGATGCAGGTGAAGCCAGGCAAGAGAAGGATGCGAGAGGATGCCAACAAGGTCTCCGAATCTTGTGAGACTTGCTAAACATGCGAAGCCCATAATTTCCATCTGTGCAGGCAAAGACTACACGTCGTCGCCGTCGCTATTCAGATTCAAGAAAATTGAGCAACGGCCGGGAAACACCATGTGTGGACTCTACCCACGTAATCACCGCTCTGGTAACCCTAGGCCCCTCTAGCTCCTCTTAACCCTGCACAACAATAACCCGAGACCCTAGGCCGCCAGGAGGCGGAGTCTTTCCCCGAGCTTGGGATTAGGGGTTAAGGGTCCAGACGATGAAGGGGTTTAGGAAGATGCCGCCGCCCACTACAGCTCGTGTGGCCTCCTCCGAAGGTGACCTTCTTGCCGCGGAGATGGATGTGAACATGGCTGAGTCGTAGCAATACCCTGTGCGTTGGGTTCCTGCCCTCTGCGTCAACGTACTTATCCTGGATGGCCCTTGGTATCACTGACACTTTTTAAACCCTAAGCCTTGAACTCTAAAGCCCCCTAAACCCTCAACTGCCCTAAACCCTAAACCCTTAAACTTAAATCCTAGAACCCGGAGCCTAATCCGCAAATCTGATAGGGCCACGTCTCAAGCGAGTTTGGCAGATCGTGCGCTCGACAAAAAAAATTCAGCCGCTTCTTCGACTGCATGTTCACATCCTTGAATAGCGTTTTCTAGTCACATGGCAGTCCTGCCCGCGCCCAGACGATGCTGGCCGTTTGACCGCAACCCTGACTTTTCCAGGACGACAAAANCATCCTTGAATAGCGTTTTCTAGTCACATGGCAGTCCTGCCCGCGCCCAGACGATGCTGGCCGTTTGACCGCAACCCTGACTTTTCCAGGACGACAAAACGCATGCCTCTCAGTTAGGAGGCCGTTTGACTGCAAAACCTGCATTTTCCAGACCCGAAAATCTTGAATTTCCAGTCGAACCTCGAACGATAAAGCGCATGCCTTCGCATCGAAACAATGCAGTCTCCGGCAGAAGGCCGTTTGACTGCAAAACCTGCATTTTCCAGGCCGAAAATCTTGAATTTCCAGTCAAATCACCGTTGAACGACAAAACGCATGCCTTCGCATCGAAACAAAGCAGTCTCCGTCNGTTTGACTGCAAAACCTGCATTTTCCAGGCCGAAAATCTTGAATTTCCAGTCAAATCACCGTTGAACGACAAAACGCATGCCTTCGCATCGAAACAAAGCAGTCTCCGTCAGGAGGCCGCTTGACTGCAAAACCTGCCTTTTCCAGGCCAAAAATTTTGGAATTTCTAGTCAAATGGCCGTCGCAGTTTACTCAGTGTGAAATCGTCTCCAGGGAGCGCGCGAAGGATGCGTTATTTACAAGTTTGTTTTTTCTTTTGCGGGCGCTTTATAGGTCTTCTTCGGTGTTTATACCCTCTGTTTTTGTCGGTGTTTCAACCCCGTCTCGCTCCTCGACATATAGTAACTGGGCTACTCTCTTTCTTACAAGCGTTGATCATCGAATCAGCTTCACACCAAAGTGAGTGCACACAGCGGCAATCGCCCGCAAAGTGCTGAGCCCGCTCGCACCGCGTCCAATTGGTAGTAGTAGTAGTAGTAGTAGTAGTAGTAGTAGTAGTAGTAGTAGTAATAGAAGTAGAAGTAGTGTAGGAGCAGCAGCGAGAGTAGGAGTAAGAGTAGGGGTAGGAGTAGGAGTAGGAGTAGGAGCAGGAGCACGAGCAGGAGCAGGAGTAGGAGTAGGAGTAGGACGACGAAGACGACGACGACTTCTACTATTGCCGCTACCACACCTATGTGGCTACTGCTGCTGGTGCTGGCACTGTAGAGTTAAGTTCGCTGTTTCCTCTGCGCAGGCCAAAGGCTTTTATCTACAAAGCTGCCCCGGATGCCGCCAAGCTGGGTCCCGAGGTGATTGTACTACTTTGCTGCCTGAGCTTTGCTCTGCAAGGAGCCAGATGTATGTAGCTGTAATGAATACATGCTTGTACGATATACGCACTTCCACATGTTTCTACGGGCCGGCATTGCTGCAGCGAATACATTGGACTGCGCAGTAGGACCACGCAGGGCTGTGAAGTCGAGTTGTGGCAGTATAGATATGTCGATTCAAGGTTGTGGAGCTTTTTGGAATAGCTTGGAACTGTGTACAGTGTAAGTTTTTGCTAGACCGAAGCAGAGCGAAGTTCGCAGCACTCCTCACACGCGGATTCAAAGGAGCACTCGAGTCAGGCCGTGTAAGAAGGGCCCAAACCCTACATCCTACAAGGCGGATAGAATACTGACCAAACTGAGTCCTGAAGAACCTCTTTACTTTTCAGAAGTCTAGTTTAGAGGTATTTGTGAGAGCTCCTCGCTTCCGAGCTTCCAGCTCTGCTCCCATGTCCTGAGGCACCCGACGAAGAAAAAGAAGTGGAGCCTCGCTCCAGGTGGGACAGTTAGGGTTAGGGCGGGTGGGGTTGCAGTGGGGTTGGGACCCATGATAGTGTAGTATTGCCTACGAGTTCATGATAAGATACAATATGGCGTGATATGGTGTAGCTTATTAAAGAGTACCATACAATGGGGGTGAAACATAGTATGCCCTGTGCGCTGTCGGATCTGTTTTTGCGCCTCTGCTCCCGATGATTTCAGCTTGTGGATGGTAATCTACAAATTCCTGCGCTAGGACCTGCAACTGGTGTCCCAATGTGACCGGAAATCGTGACTCCTCAATCTCAAGGCCGTCATTTGCAAATCCCTCAAGCCTTTCTCAGAAGAACCAACCCGAAACCCCGTTCACCCTAAACCCTAAACCCTACATCCTGAAGACCAAACCCAAGCTTCATCTCGCCGAGCGCCTGCGCAGGCCAGCAGCGGACGCGCATCGCTGGCCCCCCGAAGCCGAAGGTCCACGGCCAGGAAATGTATGAAAAATACTATCAAGTACAATGTATATGTATATATATATAACTTCTAAAACATAATAGACAATACATAGTATATGCTGATATAGCCATGCATATAGATATAGATGTAGATGTAGATGTAGATGTAGATATAGATACATATATAATGTTCTCATCAGGTGTCATAGTACGGGACTCGGGGGTTAGTGAAGTTCAGTGGCTGGTGGATGTTGGGCCGGGCCTGATGCAGTGGGAGCTTCCAAAATCTAAGAGTCTCGGCCTACATTCACGATCCTAGCTGGTGCCCGGCGTGGTTTTTGTGCAAAACGTTGGAGGACTACAGTGTTCGGTGTTTTATAAGGCTGCTGACCGTTGTGGATGTTATATTGCCACTCTTATCGCTTTCAGGCCGCTCCGGGGCCACAGCGCCCTGGGCCACCCGGGCAGCCGACCGCAGCAAAGGCCCTCGGAACCTTAGGCAGTAAAATGGGGAGTGCAAACTCAGGGTTCAGGATTGTTAAGGGTAGCATGGTAGCAGGAAAGATGAGAAGTAAGCGGGCAGGAGTTTGCATCAGAAAGAGGTGCATGTCGGTGTTGTAGATCCAGGACTGTCGGGAGACCAGTGCTTCAAGGTGAACTCGCTGTTGCAGGGTTGCATGGATGCTGCCACAAGTATAATGTCTTGGAGCACAGGGCGTTTCGTCTCCGACATCTCGCATGGGCAGGCGGCCATCGAGCTGCCGAAAGGCGTCGAGTGGCCAAAGGCTCGCCAAGCGTCCAACCTACAGAGTATATCCTCCAGTGACTCCGCTGGTGTACGTACTGATTTGTGCCCACGTAAGCTCCTCTCAGCTCCGCCATGCTTTCCACAAGACAGGCCGACAAAGCGCGGCGTGTGGCCGAAACAGTCTTCCAGGACATGCGAAAGCCGGAGCGCACAGAGTGCGCCGAATTTGAACAGAAGTTCACTTTGGCTCGAGTTCAGGGTCTTTTCTGCTCGGGTGGAGTCGCGGGATTGTGGAAGCTCTGAGCATAGGTTCGGTCTGGGGCTTGCAGCCTGTAAAGCCTTTCCCTAAACGCTTAAGCTCCGAACCAGACCGAACCAGACCCTCAAGGATGAAACGCATAGTTCCTGTGCAAAAGCCCTGATGACTTCCTCTATGTAACAGACTTTGGCATGCTCTTCCCTGTTGGATGCCCCTGGAATTCATGGACATCTCTCCATGGTGCAGTAGCAACAGTTGCAGCACAGCAGTTGCTATTGGAGGCCTATGACGACGAGTGATAAAAGATGGTCGTCGGGACCAACCATTTGGGGTTCATTCTTCTTCATGATAATGATGGTCTTGTTGAGAATATTGGCACAATCACAATCACCTGCAATTTCGGACTAAGAAGAACGATCGTAGCCACGAGAAGACGAGCGCATCCGCAAGATTGTTTCATGTTTGTAATGTTCATAGGGACATTAGCAGAGCCCTCCAAAAGGGCGATCTAAATGACAGGCACTAGGGCACTCATTGTGCTCCATTTCCTAAAGGTCCCAGAAGAAGCCACTTTCCCATCGCCGGCGAGCCTACATGGCCGGGGGGCCCATCTTGTTTGCCGATCCCTGCTTGGGGCCTTGTTTTCACTGTCAGCTTGCTGTTGTCAGCGTCGGATTGTGGGCTCCTTCGTGCTTGCAGGCTGTTCGATGCAGGGGGCAGTTGAGGGTACCAGACTAGGGACCGATCAAGGGTGGAGGCTTGAGGGTTCGGGGAGTGGACCTTCGGGATTTTGGCTTGTGGAGTTTCAGGTGGAATGTGTGCTCTCTGCATCTTCACCTTGGTCGCAAGGCTGCATGTCTCAGCTGGCATCCGGACAAGAACCTGAAGCATCAGGACTGCAATGTCGCCCCCATTGGCTTGCGGGCGGTTCTCTCGTACCGGATACCTGGGGACCTCCGCCATACTTCGAGGATCCGAGCCCAAAGATCCCAACAGAGCCGAGCCGGGCCTCCAAACCAGGCTTCTGAGAAGCTTGGAAAGGCATTTTGCAAAAGCCTAACTGGACCTCGGAAGGATTGCCCAGCAGAGGTTAAGGTCTCAGGGTTTTTTTGGCCTCGAAGTTGCGAAATCTGAAGAGAGGAGGTCGCCACAGAAGTCTTCCAGTTCCTGCAGGCCGTCAAAGACTGGTATTTCGAGGCTCGGGAGAGGGATTTGGGGTTTTGAGGCAAGTCCTAGCCATGTTGTCAGTACCATCATTGCTGATTGCTCGAGGTGTGACCCATCGCATCTTGGACACCAAGCTCTGAACAGCGCTTGCTACTTCGTCAGGAGCAAAACCCACAAGGTTGGCTCAGGACTGGCGGATGGAAAGCTGAAGCCCCCCGCCATAGTCAGCTGTGCTTCGTGTCTTTGTCACCTCCTATCTTCGGCGAGCCCTGGTGCTTCACAACACGCACTCCCTGCTTCCTTGCTTTGTTCCAGTTCGTGAACATCTAGAGCTATGCTCACTAAGTTTCATCCCTGAGGGTCGAAGATCGGCCTGTCGACCACATGTTGCAGGGACCAGTGGATGCGATGCATGGCGAAGTGGAGAAAGATGCTGTTTGAGGCTTCGGGCGATCTTTCGGCGTTGCAGATGGTGGGGTCGGTGGACATGCGGTAGTGTCTGTGCATGAGCATCTCCAGAAACACATAAGAAGATCCAAGACGGATAAGTCATTGTCGGATTAGGTAACATGACCTGGGCGTTTGCATATTCGCAACTGGTGGCAGTATAACCCCCAACCTGTGCAGTCAAGCTAAAAGTTAACATCCCTGCGAACATGGCAGCGCCGCTGGCAGAGCTGACAGGGCTGCGTGCAGTCGTTCCAAAGCTCCTAAACTTCCTGAAGGAGTATCACATGCAGAGTTCTGCACCTGAGTCGGACCACCGAGTGCAGCAGCTGCTCCGAAGCTCGGCTTTGGATGGGCAGTCAGCTTGTCCATTTTGCCAGTGTCCTTGAGCACTCCAATTTGAAAATTGCTCTTAAATAGGCTTTTAATTTGAGCTATTGCTACTTACTGCTAGCCCTGAACCGCAGAGACCTCGAGTCAGACCCAAGTTTTCCGCCAAGGAGATGTGGCCCTGCGCCGGAAGCGTGATGGAGCACTGGGAGCTGTGACTCTGTCGGAGGAGGCGGTGGAAGAAGCAATTGCTGCCTTCGAGGATTCACTGGGGGTAAGGGTTTGGGAAGTGGGATTGTCGTTTCAGGGTCTCCGTCCGCGGCTCTCGCCTTTGACTGTTTAACGGAGCCGTTATCTGGATTTCAGTTCCTAGAGCTGGAGCCAGAAGTTCCGCACCCCTGTACTGGCAGAAGGAGCGTTGGGAGTGCTCTTGGAGGTGTGTATAACTTTCCGGAGATAGAACAGATCATGTGTTTAACCTGGTTGAACAGTGACAGACTGCGAATATCCCCACTACCCACGAGGGTGCTCTTGGGGTGGTTTTTCCCAAGGGCCCGAACCAAGGCTCTGAACCCAGAGCTCCCAAACCGGAGGACTGGATGAGGGAAGGACGGCCTGGCATGCCCTGCTCGTACTGGTCGAACACGCACAAAGTTTACATCAAGGGCTTTGTTGGAGAGATGAGCCTTGGATGTTCTATTTCACCTAGGGGCCAGGGAAGCTGAGAAAACTCTTTACGCGCCTACGAAGGTGAGTGCAAGTTGTGCCGCGGTTTGAAGATGTCAACTCGGAGGTCGCTTTTTAGCAGAGTTTCCATCACCCTGTTGGGCACATGATTCCGGGGCTCTCCTTCGGAGTGTAATTGAGTTTTTGGTACGGGGAGACCCGGATGCCATTTTGTGTTGCAAGTTGCCCACATGCCAAACGATCTCATCGCTGTTTTCCTTTCACCTCTCGCCTTTCTTTCAGTTTCAGCAGCACAGTCGGCACATTCAAAGATTGTCCAAGGGAAGCGGAGGACCTGTTGAACGTAAATATATCGCCGCTGAAGACTGCGGAGATGAAATTGATGGGAGAACCAGCAAACATCCGTCCCCGAGAAGAAGCCGGATGGTACGTTCCGCCACTGCCAGAAGCAGCTGCCAAGCCTGAAGCAGATTGCAAGCAAACTCTGCAGAGTGCCTTTGTGGCAGAAGAGAGGGCTTGCAATGTTCGATGTCTTTGAGTGCAGCTGGTTTGTTCGACCCAAGCGAGTCTTGGGAAAGCTTGAGCTTTCTTCAGGGTTTGAAAAGCAGGACTTGACTAAATCTTGATCAGTCATTTTTCTGACATTGAGAGGCTCGCAGATACTTGAACGTGGTGAAGAACCGTAGGTGAAGGCAGAAGCCGGGCAGCCAAGGAGTTAAGGCGGACTTCGATGGGGGGCAGTATGGAGAGGAGTATTTGATCCTCAAGGAGGGTGATCTACTGGAAAATCAAAGCTCGGAAGAAGGCTGGGAGTGGGCCCGAATCGTTCAACGTGCGGCCCAGCCCACTCTGGGACCAACGGAGGGCTGGTACCCACCGAGCTTTGCGGAGCCGCTGAGCTAAGAGCTCCCAGCAGAAGATCGGCTCTTTGAAGGCGAGGGCACTTGAAAAAAAAGGGATTCGGGAGCCTAATCTGGGTTCTTGCTAGGGAATTCGTTGTAAGTTACCATAAAAGGGATCTATAGTAAATCGTGTGGTTTCCGTATTATGCTAGCTTAGATTAAGTGCCTTAACTAGAAACCCAGATCCCGTACCGGAAGGCCGTCACGCAGAGAAGCCGGGCCATGTCCAAGTGAGCACTTGGATCCGTCGGTGGCCAAAGAAAACAGTGCTCACTCGGAATTGTGGATGCGTTGCATACAAACAGGATTTCTTGGATCAGGGCCGAAGCAGCCGTGCTAGCTGGATGCAGAATCTCGATGAAGTTCCGGTTCACCGTTCACCTGTGGATCTTACAGGCGGCGTTGGGATTTGATTTTTCATCGTCCATTTCTTTGTTGTTGCTTGCTTCTGCAGATTTGGTGAGCAGAACTACTTGGACGTTGTGTCCCGGGGTCGTATCTGTGCTTCTAGAATTGCTAGATGCTGCTAGATAGCTAACAAGCACACAGCGCGCTGTCGAGCCAAGTTCGGGCTCAAGCCCAGAAGAAAAGGTGGTGGTTCCTGCATTGCAACCACCTTTTCTGCCAGAGTGGCCATGGCTCTCAGGGAACCCGACGGAACTATGCGCATCCAGAAAGACCACTTTGTCTACTGGATGGATTCCGACAAGGATATTCCCAGAGGAGATCTCGGCTGGGTCGAACTTACTCGAGGCTACGATGGAAAAATCGGAACACTTTTCCCTGCTCGCTGGCAGCAGGCATGAGGGAAGGCTTCAGAAGGTACGGGGAGCCACAACTACGCAGAGGGCCTTTAGCCCTGCAAGCTGCAATCCGACAAAGTATGTTCCCCCTAGCAGTGCCTGAAAACAGGGGGTGAAATCTCACACATGCCTTCGACGGCTACCGGGAAGGGGGAAGCCAGTAGAAAAGTCTATCCTGAGAGCTAAGGGCCCGGATGGAACACGTCGACCGCATCCGTGGCAAGGCGACCTGTCACATGAGAATCTCTACAAATCCTGGTTCCAGAAGAACACGTGGGTTCACGTCGCCGATGTGCCGGGTGTGCCATTCTCGGACATTGGCTACGTGTACGATTCCGGGCTGACTTGGTTACGTTTCAACTTCCTTGAGAGCGCGCGGTTGTGTTTCAACTGAATCTAGGAATCTACGTTCAGCAGCAGTTCCGCTCGAAAGCATATTTTGGTGCGGGAGTCTAGCATCAGTAGTGGCCAAGGAATACGGTGGAGGGGACGTGCAGGTGACGATGAAAGAGAACCTGATTCAAGTACCGCCGGAAGCCATCCACCGATGCGACTTCCAGCATCGCTCTTGGGTGCACATCCTGGACCACCCTGAAAGCGAGCTTGCGAGCTTTGTGGGCTTTTACTTAAAAAATGGCAAGATTGCTGCGTACTAGAGCCTGCAACAAAGCGCTTTTCAAGCCTGTTTTCTCTGCTGGATCAATGGGAGAGTACGGTAGAGTCGTCTCTTTGTTGGGGCGCTTCAGCCAGGTACAGCCCGTCAGGGAATTGCGGCCAGTACGACCCCCACGAGTTAGCCCTGGCTCGCGTGCAGCAGAAGTCATGGGTGCTCTCGGAACAGGGCGAGGCGGCGCCGGTAGTAGGGCCAAATCTGATAGTTTATATTCATATTAATATATGTTTCTGCTTGGCCGTAAGCTACCAGCTGCCCTTTCAACGAGACTCCCAATTTCCCTCAAGCGCCCATACTGCAGAGAATAATCTTGACCTGCAAAGCCGACCAGGTGGGTGTTGCCCGCGACACAGAGGAAGGTAAGGTTGTCGTGCGATTCCCAAGCAGCGGCAAAGAGGAGGAGCCAAGAGAGGACCATCATATACGCAAAAAGTTGCTAAAGGCATCGAGACAGGGTGTTTGATACGCTTATGTGGGCCTTCCTTTTAGGATTGCACTGGATTCAGGAAGCCTTCATGCCGAAAGAGCTCAAGTTGTCCCCCGTTCAACCAAAAATGTTCGTGACCTGGACTGCGCATGATGACGACGTTCCGGCGACTGGGCTGTTCTTGGGAAGGCGTTTGTGAATTTCTGTTGTCTCCAGCAAAGACCCCAAGCAGCTTCGAGCATACAAGGAAGGACATGTGGGAGAGGTCTATGACCTCAAAATGAAGACTGCACGCATCAATGTCCGTTTTCCCAAAGGCCGGCAGCATCCCCATCCCTTCGTAGCCTGGCCTCTGGCCTCCGGCCTTGTGGCCCCAGAAAGCCCGAAGAGTAATATAGGGGCCTTAATACTTACTACAACTGTAGTATAATATACCCCAGTACCATATTCTAATTGTTAACGCCCCTATATTAGCATCCCGGAGCCTTCCAAGAACTGGAAGAGAGAGAAAATCCTTAGCTTTGAGGCCTCAAGAACTGCTCAAGAATTGCAGAACCGATCTCTCTTCGACCCGCGAAGGCCTTTGAGCGTGCCACGAGCCCATAGTCCTCAAATGTCTACCGATTCCTGCATCCCTGACCCTCTCTGACCCTCTCTCATCCATCTGCCACGGCTGTGTCCGTGCTTCTTCATTGAGTTGCAAGAAATGGCGACCGTGCCACAACACTGTAGGTGCTGACAGTGCTCGTGTAACATATCTTCCAGCTTTGGAATGCCATTGTAGCTGAGTCCAGGGGTTGAGGGGTTCGGTTACTGCAAGAAGGACGATCCATGCGGCAGTTTGAGGGCCTTTGTTTCGGTCAGAGCAAGAGCCGTAAAGAAGGAGCCATTGACTTTCACAGGTCTTATGGTCTTATGGTCACCGTTATGAGATTTATAGAGTGTTTTTGTAGCTGTAGTGCCACCTGTTCTGCTGTTTCGTTGCCCGTCCCCTAAACCCTAAACCCTAAACAGGTGATTGGGACTTCAAGGTCACGGAGCTAGTACCTCACAGGCCCTCCGGGCCATTGGAGAGACGGTCACAGCGAAAGGGTACCGATAGCCGTGCTGTGTCATCATGCCCTAGCACACAACGGAATGGCGGTAGCCAACGCCGGCACAGTGAGCGTGTGCTGTGCTGCAGTCATTGCGATGTCCATAACATATTCTAATATGGTATAGTATAGGTAGTAGAGTACAATATATTATATTGTAACATAGTGAAAATATGTCTCAATGTAATGTAACATAACATAATACAAAGAGTCATATTATGTAGCACAGCAGAGTAGAGTAGAGTATAGTATAACACAATATAATACAACAGTCTGATCTAGTTGTATTTTCAAGTGAATACGAAGTATAAGCATCGTAAGCAGTTATAGTGTAATGAAACCTAATGGAGTATGGTGTTTTATAAGGTGCAGCACGAACGTAATGTAATACAGTGCTGTCTCATACATCATAGTATAAGGTAAGAAAAGGCAACATGTTAGACTGCAGTTGCAATACAGTAACATGAGTGAACATATTTTATGATATAGTATACTATAGCATAGCATAGTTCAGTACAGTACTAGCAGTAGTAGCAGTAGCGGTAGTAGCAGTAGTAGCAGTAGTAGCAGTAGTAGCAGTAGTAGCAGTAGTAGCAGTAGTAGCAGTAGTAGCAGTAGTAGCAGTAGTAGCAGTAGTAGCAGTAGTAGTAGGAGGAGTAGTAGTAGTAGTAGTGGCAGGAGTAGTAGTAGCAGTAGTAGTAGTAGTAGTAGTAGTAGTATAACACATAATACACAACATTTCAACACAAACTATCACACACATACATGTGTTATCTCACAAGATAATAAAGTATTTGACATACAGTTTGAAAACGTTCTAGGCAATATACAAGATTTTAAGGTAGTATCTATTGTCTAATATCTAACATTTTGTTTAGCATATAGCATATGGTATATAAGATCGTAAATACCGAAATACTTAACATAATATCTAAATATACCCTTCGAAATATTATGTAACATAGTGTTGAAGATGATGTATACCACAACATGTACCATGGTGTTGGACATCATGTACAAGTTTAGTATTTAATATGGTATAGAATCCAAGCTGTAGTCCAACCTTTTAGGTAAGAGAAGGTAAGATAAGACAAGATAAGATAACCTAAGGTAACACATGTTATACTATATATACATATGTATACACCATATATATATACACACACAGTGTGTGTGTGTGTGTTTGCAGGCTCCAGCCTGGGAAGTGGGTATGGTGGAAGTCCTCGGATGAGGACATCCCTGAAGGTCACATCGGAGAAGTGATCAAATTGACGCTCAACCTGAATGTACTCGGAGAGTGCATCGAGCTAGACCCGTAAGGATCTATAGCTCGGATACACGTAAATATGGAGCAAGGCTGTAAAACCAGTAGTCCTCCAATAAACGTTCTGTTCTACGAAGTGCTGTGCAAGGCAATGCTGTGACATTGTTTGATATGCTAAACTATGCTGTGTCACGCTGATGCGACAGTTCTCCTCAACGTGGTCTCCGCTGCCTCAGCCCGTGGTGGGTAACCACCACCCCCCCTCCCCCCCACCCCTAACCCTCCTCCGACCAAACCCCCGCGCCCAACTTCAGGAGGGGAAGGAATAATATTATTCTTATCGTCACAATCATTATTGATTATTGGTGTTATTGGTGTGGCGCGGATGGGGTGGGTGGTGGTAGTTGGGAGGCATTTTTAGTATTCTTATTAGTATCGCAATACTCTTAAAGATAACATTATTAAGAACAATGACAATAGTTGTTATTATACCGGGCCTGGGGGTG
>BGNK01001595.1:104517-138957 GCA_003297005.1 Symbiodinium sp. clade A Y106
GGGGGGGGTGGTGGCTCCCCCCTCAAGCTTCAAGCTCCTCTCCCACCAAATTGAGAACTCTCGCGGTAGTGCTGCGCTATGCTGTGCCTTGCTATGCTGTGCGATGCTGTGCGATGCTGTGCGATGCTGTGCTTGTGTTATGCGATGCTATGCCATGCCATGCTATACGAGGCCAAGCGATGCGACGTTATGTCGTGTTTAGTTGTGGCTGCGGCGGGGTGCGGTGCCGACTCTTGTCATGCTAGCTTTTCGGTTCTGTTCTGTCAAGTCAAGTCACGTCATGCTACACTATGTTGCCGAACATATCATAACATAACATAACATAACAGAACACAGCATAAGATAATGTACCATATTACGATATTATGCTATGTATCGTAGTGCCTTTTTATGTCCTACTCTGCTATGCTATTCTGTTCTGTGCTATGCTACTGTGCTGTTCGATGCTATGCTATACTATGTTATGTTATTGTCATTGCTATTTTTATGTTGTGTTACATTATGTCATTATGTTTCCACGTCTTTGCATGCATGTGTGGGTGTGTGCGTGCATGCGCGCGCGCGGGTGTGTGTGTGTGCGCGCGCGCGTTGAGAAGCCTTGATTCTCAGCCCTCCAGTTGCAATCCTGGTCCAACGAAGCTAAGCAACTGGAAGGGAAACCCTGAGAGACGTCTCAAGGTGTACCTGCAGGTCTGACTCAAGTGCTGTGCAAGTGAACTCCGAGGAAATACTAAGGCATCATGGAGAGCAGTACACGTAGCTTCAGTAGCTGTAAGCCGACGTAGTTTCTCATCCACCGTGTCCGTGTCCGTCCGTGTCCGTGTGTGTGTGCGCGCATGTGCGGGCTGCGGGCGTGTGCGTGTGTGCGTGTGTGCGTGTGTGCGCGTGTGCACGCGCGCTCGTGTGTGTGTGCACTTCTCTAGTTCATGAGATCAGGGGTGCACAATGCATCAGTTGTTGCCTTGACAGGTTCGACAGTTTCGTGCCCATTTATCCATTTTCTCTTGCAGGGGGACACAGCATGTCACTGGGACTGTGTCCAACGAAGCTACCAGTGACATCGGAAGAGAGGACTGANTGCCTTGACAGGTTCGACAGTTTCGTGCCCATTTATCCATTTTCTCTTGCAGGGGGACACAGCATGTCACTGGGACTGTGTCCAACGAAGCTACCAGTGACATCGGAAGAGAGGACTGATCATCCTCTTGTACCTGCAACAAAGTTTGTGACGTCTTTATCGTGCAGGCTATACATGGTGCCATTTTGTGATATCCTCACTGTGCAAACACACCTTTCGCGTGCAGCTCAGGTCGACAGCTTGGCATTTGCTTACATGCACGGTTGCAGCAATCTGTTTCTTGCACGTTGGCTGCATGTACATGACCCACATGATATCACATTGCAATGCGCCTGAGCAGCTAGTGTAGTTATGTCCCTTGTGGGCATCCATCCGTGAGTGCAGACAACACTTCCAAGTGTNGCACGTTGGCTGCATGTACATGACCCACATGATATCACATTGCAATGCGCCTGAGCAGCTAGTGTAGTTATGTCCCTTGTGGGCATCCATCCGTGAGTGCAGACAACACTTCCAAGTGTATGTGTGTGTGTGCACGTGCGGGTGGGTGTGTGTGTGTGTTTGTGTGGGTGTGCTTGCGAGTGTTCACGCAGCACGCAAGCACGGACAATGGATGGATGGGTGGGTGGATGGATGGATGACTGGACGGATGTGCATGCGCTCCATCTTCAGATGCGCAACATGGCTGACTGAGGAAAAAGGATCAGATCGCGGTGCAGTGGCCGAAAAGCTGGTGGAGCATGAAGCCTGACCGATTGGTGCTGCTGCCATTTCAGAGAGGCTTCACTGGGGCTCAGCATTGACAAAAATCAATCATGGCGGGGACATAAATCATCCGCTAGCAAAGGCTCGTTTTGGGGAAGGCGCTCCTAGTAACTAGTATTGTAGCTCGGCCACCTGGGGGACTGAATTGCTACGTAGGCCCGAGAGGGCAGAACGGAAGCGCGTTTCGCATGTGTGAGGCTCAGTTAATTCTAGGAAAGGGCACCTTTTATCTAAACCTTGCAGCCTACGCCCTACGCTGTGCAGGCGATCGGGTCACGTTGAAGGGCGAAAGTGCCGACATCCCCAAGGGTACCATCGGCACGGTCATCGCCATTTGCTATCACCGCAAGGCCAGAGCGTAGGAGAGTATGACCTTGGAGAAGGAGATGGTCTTCTCTCAACGAGCAGCGCTTCCGTTGTCGGCGTTTGCAAGGGCTCTGTGGCAGCGTGGAAAACAAAGAAACATCAATATCTTCGAGAAAGCAAGTCAAACTCGCAAGGACCGAGCTCGACATGGGTAAAGCCGGGCAGTGCACACGTGTAAGATCGTGTGAGGCTTTTGCTTCTGTAGTTTTCGTTTAGGGTCTTGGACACTTCCGACTTCCTCGGTAAAATGCAGGGTCGTCTTTTCTGTCCCTGTATCAGGCTGGCGATGATGGTGCGGGCACTAGCCTCTTCGTGTACTGGCCTGGCTATGGCAGGCTCGTAATGAGGCCCATGGCGTCTGCAGCTTCCATCACCCCCTGCGGGCTCAAGTCTTGTTGGACATGGTGTTTCGGGCGGGCATAAGCTCGAAGAGTTGGGGGCTTGCGCTTCACACCTCAGGCTTTGTTGTTGAGTTGTGCTAGTCTTGGGCAAAACGGCAAGGCCCGATTCGCTGCGGAGTGCGAACTGGAATTCGCAGAGCATCAACCGCTTGAAGGCAACCTCTTGCAATGTGTTTGGAAACACTTGCAGTGACTGCATTGTTTGGCATGTGTTTGGGTGGAGTCGTGGAATTCCATAGGGTTATACGCTACATGAAAGGCCTTTGCTTTGCCAGTTGCCAGCATGACGCGAAAGATGACGTGCCGCGAAGGCAACATTCGGCCGCTTCGACCGAAATGGTGACGGCAAGATCTCCGAGGATGAGTTGGTCTCTGTTTTGTCGAGTTCCGGGGCCGCACCTCTTCAACTTGTGAACGAGTAGTTCGAGGCTTCACAGTTGTGCACGCCGCCTCTGCTCCGCCTCTGCGATTGTGACAACTGCGTCCGCATGAACGTGAACTCATTTTGAGCAACCGTGCATCGATGTGTACTCCCGGAGTTGTTTTGACCGGGGTGCAATGCTTGTGTGTTTCCTCAGCGTTCATAACGGTATCTCTACTTGTCTGCGACTGCCTCGTGCATGCACAGCCTTCCGCGTTTCTCGCTACATCATTTCGCATGCTGCTGCTTCTGCTGCTGATGATGGGCATGGCACAGGTGATGATGATGGTAATGCTGTTAAGAGTGAGGATGATCATGATGACGATGCTGATGATGACGACGACGAGGGTGACGATAATGACGATTGCTATAATTATTGATGGTCAACATCATCCCAACAAAGTGCGAGGAGAAAACTGAAGACTACTTACTTGGGGTCGGCATTCCTGCTTGTTGGCGTGTGGCCTTGATATTGCTGGAAAACCGCAAACGACCGCAGAACCTGACATGTTGCATGTCAATGTGATCTTATGCATCTGGGGCATCTGTTTGTGATAGCTCGGCGTCCCGGCGGGGCGAACACGATCATCAGGATTCATGACGTTGCCTTGCCCAAGATACTCCAAGGCTTAGGCGACTTGTCTGAGAGCGAGTGTCGAGAACTCTTCAAGACCCTCGATTCTGGGCCGCAATCTCATCGCCAAGCGTCCCTTCTGGGCTGGGTCAATGTAGAATTGCCGCGGTAGCGCTCAGTAGATTTTCCACACAGCCAGTTTTGGAGGTATTTTGAGTCCACTTCCTAAGAAGCTCACGGTTCGACAGCGGCCATCAATACGCAGAGCAAATGTCGAGGTCCGGAGAAGCTTTTAGGCACCCGTTTTTGAAGACTGCGACCCTGCATCTTTTCTCCTCGACATACGGACCACAAGGACAAGGATGGCAATGGCAAACTCTCTGTAGCGGAGTTCGTGGATTACGTGTTCGAGGAGGAGGACCGCTACACTGGCGAAGGCCTTGCAAAGCCCCTGGGATCTTCCAGCGGTTCTAGGGGTTTTAGGACTTTAATATTGCGCATTTGTTTGCAAGATCTGGAAGCAAGTCCCTTGAGTGATAGCAATGTGACAAAGAAGGACGAGCTCAATATAGTTGCCCCGAGGTGCGTCAGACGCGGAGAAAGAGCCATTGCACTTTAAAAAACCCCAAACCCCTAAACCCACAGCCCAGGCAGCTTGGTATGGAGAAGCCACCAACGCCTGTTTCAAAGCCGCAAGAGGCTCCGCCTGACGAAGGTTCTGGAGGCTTCATGTCCCAAGTGGGCTCTTTCTTTGGGTTTTAGAACCAAGACTAATAGTGGGTGCTTCCTGTGGGTTTTAGAAGCAGATGACCGTGGCCTTGCTTGGAGTGGAAAACCCATTCCTTGCATCATTCGATCCGCCTTTTTCTGCGGAGGAGCGACCGGCAACCGGATCCGATCTTCTAAAGGAAGGCCTTGATAATTTCGCGCAGGCAGAGAGGAGGGTCCAAAGCCTCCTCCGGGTGCAGGACTTCAATGCCGGTAGGCATTGTCTATCTGCCAACTACTTAATCTACGGACTTATCTATTTATCCTCTCGTTATCTGTTAAGTTGCCTGCAAATCTGTCTAACCATCCTTATCTGTTTTTTGCATGTATACATGCATGCGGATATGGGCAAGGATATCATGTGTCAGTGTCAATGCCAGTGTCTGTCCGTTTGTCCGTCTGTCTGTTTGTCTGTATGTACCTATGCATGTACGTGTGTATGTGCGCATGTATGCATTCACTTATGTTTGCGGTGTATGCAATGTACACAATGCACACATCTGTGTACTATCTGCAGTTCAAGATGTACAAGGTTACAAAATGAATACAAAACATCACATCAGGAAACGCCGTATGCATTCATGCATGCCCTTGCATATATGTATAGCACAGTATATGTATATATATATATATATATGTATTATACACATGTAGACTCATACACACACACACACATCAAGGTACTGTTTTTAAATTTACATCGCATCGCGTTGTCCATTACGCGAGTTCACTTGGAGTGTTACACATGTATACGCATATCTAGATGTGCACACAGTTAGTACAGGGTATGATGCCGGGCGCATATGATATCTCTAGGTATCTATATGTATATATGCACATGTGCAGAGATACGCAGACACATCTACACACACATATATATATATATATACACACGCACCTCTACGAAGATATATACTCAGACATATAATGAGGTAAGTACATGTATATGTGTATAAAGGCACCTACAAGTATTATGTTTGTACATGTCCCGTGCACGTGGAACGGTGATTGGATATATCACACGAATGATGTACGAGAAGTGCAAATTGACAGCACGCCGCACATGTATGTCTGCTTTTAGAGAATATATGTTCTGTGCGCCCTATTTTATGCTTGTTTTCAGGGCTTCATCTCTACCGCTTTTGTCGGCATGTGAGTTTACCTGACGCCAACTATCCCCCAGCGCGGAAATGCCTATTGACGACTCGGCATTCCGTCTCGGGGAAACTGCAGTTCGGGATTGGTGCGTTGGCGCTGACCTCTTGTTGGTGCTGCCGCATGCAAAAAGAAGGCACAATGCCGGTTTTCCGGATGGCATTGTAGAGTACTTGACTACACAGGTTCCAGGATGAATGCACCGGCTGCATTGAGACACGGCGCTTGGAGTGTGAAGGTTTAACTTCGAGTTGCGTTTGTTTTGCAGCCATGAGGCCATGAGCCAAGCTGCAGGAAGTGTCAAGCATCCAAGCATTGATTCTTCGGCGTAGCTACCAGCTCCCTAGCAGTTTGCCTTCAACCACGTAGCGACGAGCCTGCCATGTAGCAGTCAAAGTCAAAGGTGATGTCAGATACTTATGCAGTGCCTCTAAACCCCTAAGCCCCTAAACTAAACCCCTAAACCCCTAAACCCTAAGCCCTAAACCGTAGTTGCGGCCAAGCATGGCGTTTTACACGCTTTCGTGATGGTGGCAGCCGGCCCGGCAGATCCGATCTCGGGTCTGACGCTGGATGCGGCTGATATTCTCTTGTTGGCCCTCTGGCTGGATTTTTAAGAACCCGTATATTAGGGATCCTACTATAGTTCAATGTACATTCCTGAATTTAGGGACAATGGAGTCTCCGGGAAATACCTCCTCTCACTGGAAAGCCTTGGGGTGAGGAAGCCAATTTTGAGTGTGCACATCGCGGAGAACCCAAAGTGCCAAGTGCGGGATGTAGTCGGCTGAAAGCAAGCTAAGTCCAGAATCGCCATAGCACAGGAAAGCTTGTTTTCCAACCTTTTCTTGAGTGAACATAGCTGAGGTTAGCTTGCTGGTGGGGCCCTCAGTCAGTTTGCGTGCTAATCCTGTTCCAGCTGCGACCTTTTCCACCGTCCCACTCGCTTTTTCAGCCTTTAGCCAGGATTGCACTTTACGGCCTCCCTCCGGCCGTGCATGCCGCCCACCGTCTCCCTATGTAAAACCCGAACCTCTAGAAACCCTAAACCCTAAATCTGGAAGTCCCATGAAGGCCCCAAGCCTTGAACCCTGGCCCATGCCCTGAACATCCGGGAAAGAGGCCATCACACTTGTGGTGAACAATGTCATTCAGAAGCAGTCCTGGCCAATTCCGGAGGCCCATCATATACATACGTTTGTACTTACTTACTTAAATGACATACTTTGTCATTTAACCAATCAGTCAATGAATCAGGTAACTAATTAACGAATCGATTAATTTGTTGATTAACGGAGTACTTACTTACTTATTCAATTCATTCTTTAACTAGTTAATTAATTAACTAATTAACCAACTAACCAACTAATCTAATTAGTTACACACATATGTGATATATATATATATACATACATACATACATACATGTACACACACACATATACACATACATACCGCACATACCGGCAATACATATGTATATATATATATATACACATACATATGTGCAAAGGCGTACCCATACGGTTATGGTTTGTTCCTGATAATCTCGTATAAGGTGTTTGTGTGGCACCGTGCTGTGTACATATATATATATATACATACATATATATATATATATATATATACACACATTTTCATGTATATGTGTACTGGTACTATGTTCCTCCAGATACCGGCATATAGGTTTGCATTGTATTTCCGCAAATTACGTGATCTCTTTGTGACCCTTCGGCTATACTTCCAGTACCATCTTACATCTTATCACACTGTAGTGGATGCTGTCATGTTACATTGTACTTTTCCTTTTGATATTGCTGACGAGCAACAACAAAGACCCTGGATGTGGACCCCGAGTAAACTCTACTTGTTGCAGCTATTTGCAACTTCCAAGATGTGCTACCTGTTCTTGTAGTGATAGAGTAGTACTATGATCCTTTGTTGTCGCATTCTTCCTCCCACTGTTCTCACTTGTACGTGCTTTCTGGTATCGCCACTTTTATGGCTATTCAAACCACAGCTATCATGCTGCTTTAGGAAAAGGTTGTGATGCTGCGCATTTTGACCATCATTGAAGCCTATTGCCGCTAGTTCGCCCGGGCAGCGTCGTCATTGTTGTGAAGCACATGCTTGTGCGCAGCAACATGCATTGTCGACGCACCAGCAACAGCACTACGGCCGACGTTTTAAGCACTTCCCCAGCCTCAAGACTCGCACCTCTGCAGGCACAAGCCCCCGACGGAATCCAGGAATCCATCAGGTTCCGGTTCCTCCATAGTGAGAACTTCCTCAAAACAGGGGTGAGAGTTGCAGCTCTCGATAGGTTGGTAGCATTGAGAACTGTCAGAATCGCAAGTACTAAGAAGACAGCATCAGCAATAGTCCTGCAATAGCACTACAGCATCAACTGCAGGAAGAGAGCGAAGGTGTACATATACGAATATGTGCGCATGGGTACACATGCACAGCTGCGTATGGAATAGAAGTTGGTAGACACATGTATGTATATGTACATGTGTATGTATATATACACGCATACACACACAAGATACGTACACACACACATATATATACATATATATATATATATATATATATATATATATATCCACACATGTAAACGTGTATGTACATGAACGTGTGCACATACATACCTACATACGTACATGCATACATACACACACACACACGTACGTACATACATACATACATCCATGTATGTATGTATGTATGTATGTATTTGTGTATGTCTAAGCATCTCGGCTTCAGAGAAGACCGCACGAGGCGGTGAGAATGCGGGCGGCGAGCCCGATCAGTTTTGTTTCATGCCATGGTTACCATGGCGAGGATGGCTGTGCATGGCTCTAACAAGTGCCTGGTGCAGCTGTACAAGATCGACCCTCTGGGCAACTTTGTGCGCTCGGTGGTGGAGCAACGACTCTACCTCTCGATGTGGTTCTACCAGTCGCACAGAGTGCAGATGGCGATCCGGCGGAGGTGCGACCTGCGGTGGGACAGTGCATCCGCATTTCAGATTATTTATGAAAGCTGGTTTCTGCTGCAGCGGGATTCTGATAAGCTGGCGGTTTTACGGGCCATCAGCTGGTTTGATCCGGAATTTTGCAGCTCCATGCTCTGTGTTCTGTGCCTACGCCAAGACCCGGAATTGGATACACTGGACTAGAACGCTCCAAGGGGCCTACAAGCACTGCAAGGGGAGCTTCTCCTCCGATGCCTCGCACCTCGCACAGGCGTCGACATACTGTATGCTACTGCTGCTGGGGTTGACACTGCTGTGGGGGGGATTAGTGGCCTGCGTGGGATTGCTCTTACTGCAGGTGAGACGCCACCAACACGGCTCATGTGAGCCTTTGGTCCCCGAGTGCCCCTACCCTGTTTCCTTCATACGAGCTCTTACTGTCATCTATGAAGTGAGTCTGCAAGTTGCACGGAAATTGACCTGTACATGCTACTGGCAGTGGGCTCAAAATCTGACAGGGACCCTGCGCCGCACCCCACGACGGCGAACGATGGCAGCTCGACGGCGAGGAGGTGGCGAGGAGAACACCTGGGGTGACCTCTCGGACAGTGAGATGGAGGAGGTCTTCGTGGACGATGCGGTGTCGGATGGCCCAGACTGGCAACCGACGGAGGCGGAACCGGTTCCGAGGTGGGGCCCGCCCCCACCTTCCCCGGTGCACATCGACCAGGGCCTCTCCCAAAGGATCTCGACAGCCGTTCACCAGACTTTTATGGAACTGGGATTGCCTAAATCCTTGCTCCTGACTCAGGTCTACCCGGATGTTCGCGCCTGTGATAAGATCACCATCCTGGCGAAGCCCATGACACCGGCCGAGGCCATGCATCCACAAGCCTTGTGGACAGGCAGTGATGAAGAACCGGGAACCCCTCCGGCTCCACCCTCGAGTACGCCCCGGCGACGGCGACAGGCCTCCACCACAGCCTCGACATCTTCGGCACCCCCATCGGCACCTCCGACCTCGATGACACCNCCGGGAACCCCTCCGGCTCCACCCTCGAGTACGCCCCGGCGACGGCGACAGGCCTCCACCACAGCCTCGACATCTTCGGCACCCCCATCGGCACCTCCGACCTCGATGACACCGACCGGAGTGGCCACAGGATCCGGGGAACCCAGAGGCACCGCAATGCTGACAACGGCACCGGTCGCGGGCACGAACACAAGGCGCCGGGAGACACAGGCGACGGGATCTCGAGCTGGATCGAAAGCCAAGGCCAGATCCAACAAGCGAAGGGCTTACTTTCTTCTCTGGTTTACGCTCTACCACATGAAGTGCATAACATGTACGGCCCCTGCACCCGAAATCTCAAGTCTCAGCCCAGGCGAACCCGCACGGGGTGACAGAAGTAGTGAGTTCTGGGCCGCTAGACCTCGGTGGCAGGAGCAGCAGTCAGCTGACAGGTACAGCACTCACTGGCTATCCACCGCACACTTCTGTACATGTCTGCCTGGACGACAAACTGAGCCCTCGGCGATGCGACAGCAAAAGACTGCCACCGGACTGCTACGGCATGCACATACCTTTGCATTGTGGAGCAGCACCCCCATGCAGACCTCCAGTCTTGCCAGGTACTGTACCACGACGTTAATTCCGGCGAGGCCGGCAACCTTATTCTATCTGCTCGCTTTCCAGTTTATGCTCACTGCACTCCGTACACCCAGGTCATCGGCTTTGCCCAAGCGAACGTCGAAGTGCGGACGCTGGCTGGTGGGGCCCACAGTTCGAACATGGTGGACACTCGGACTGTCCTACCTCTGTCAGGTTGCCTACTACCTCTGGATGTCCCTCATGTACCCAGGCGACAGACACGACTCGGCTGTCCGCACGACATCTCAGCCAGCACCACGCCCTTGGAGCAGGAAACCAGCCGCTGCCATCCTACAACGACGACTTTACCATCGAAGCCGCCCGGGTCCCAAGTCCCGGGGCCGCAGCCCACTCAGCATGCTCGGCAGACCATGGATGCTTTTTCTTCTGTGGGGAGCGCAACAACTGACGATTGCAGGAGCTGCGGTAGATGTGAGGGTTGGGTCCTTCGAACACCACGTGGACCCGAGAGCCACCATTCATGAAACATCAGCAAACAGATGGGCGAAGCATGGTGTCAGCAGCCATAGAGCCCACAACAACTCCAACGAAGCATGCAGAAAGAGAGCCCTCAGGAGAGCATACAATCGAGCTGCCAAGGACCCCACAGGCTACACCTGGTACAGGGGCCGTAGACTGCACTACAGTCAACTTGGCCGAGGCCAGGTTGCTCTGCCTTGCCCCCGACCCGACAAGCCAGAGCCCAAGAGCAGATCCGCTCGCAGACTACGAATCGTCACTTGGAATACAGGTGGCCTCAGTAGCACGAGATACAACGAGATCCTCGAATGGCTGACCCAAGAAGCGCAAAAAGGACACCCGGTTGACGTCATGTTCTTACAGGAAACCTGCTGGAAGCAGGATCTAGAGTATGTGGCGACCCCGCCAACCATGCCGACATCCGAACAGCTGAGCTACCAGGTTGTGCACTCAGCAGGGCCGGAGAAGACTGGCATCATGTGCCTGATTCGTACTGGGGTGGTTCCCGCCTCTGGCATTCGACGCATGGCAGCCTGGCAGGCAGACTACTTCACGTGAGGCTGATGTTCGAGGCGCCGCTGGATCTCCTGGGTGTATATCAACACTCCTGGAACCCGGCCAAGGCATCGCTGGCAGGACACAAAGTGTCGGCCCTGCTGAAGCAACGCCAGAAGGTCTGGAGGCTGGTAGAACAATGGCTTCGCACTGTGCCTCGCAGACATGGGTGTCTTATCGTTGGAGATCTCAACACCCCGGCAGTGTCGGAGCCAGGTGTCTGTGGGCCGGCGGTGGTTCAACAACAGATACAGCAACAGGACCAGGCAGAGTTTCAAGATATCCTACGCAAACATCAATGTTGCATCCCGAATTCCTGGTCAGGCACCGGCAACAACATGAGGACGTACATACCTCCGGGGGATGTAGATGGACAGCGTGGCACCCAGATTGACTTTGTGATTGCCAGAGATGCCCTGGCTGATGATATCTCCAAGAGGGCTGGCCCCCTTTTGAGCCCACCAGTGGATGCAGACATCGTCCCCTCACAGCCTCTGTCACACTGCCACGATTACCGAAGTATACACAGAGGCCACCCGTTGGCCTCAAACCCCGGCAGGTACAACAGGAGCTCCACGACCCGAACCGGACATACATGTTCCAGGCTCTGGTGCAACCCGCCCTTGCCGTAACGGAACCCGAAGATGAGCTCGACCAAGTACTACTGCAAGGATGGAGGCTCTCGCAGCAACTCGCGCCACCGCCGACAGCACCAAGGCAATCGCTTGATCTCCAAGCACAACACCACACAGTGAGGGGCAACATCCTCCTTATGTGGCAGCAAAGGGCGTCCCTACGTGCCCTGGCAGGCACGGGCCAAGTCGAGCAGGGTGGCCGGAGCCTCAAAACACTGTGGGATGCATGGGCCGTCACGGCAAAGCTGCAGGCCACCACCAGACAACTGAGACGCGAATGTCGGCGGAGGAAGACCTTGCGAATCCTTGAGGCTGTCAACTCCGAGAACATACACCAAGCAGCCAAGAAGTTCGGACCCAAACAGGTGAGGCGACGCCTCCAACTTCGGTCTACGGAGGGCCAGATTCAGTCCCAGGAGGCGGAATTGCAGCAGATCCTCAAGTACTTCAGAACTCTGTTCGCTGGCCCAATCCACACCCCGGTGACCCTATCTCAGGACATGGAGTTCGCCGAGGAGGAACTCCAACAGGCGCTCGGTCGGCTGGCTGCTGGCAAGGCCATGCCCACGCCCAGTGCCCCTGCTGCGCTGTGGAAACTAGTGGCCCAAAGGCTGCACCGGCTCTTTTACGACAATTCAATCACTACCTGCGGGCAGGCACCACCACACTACCGTTGAGATTCAATCTCTCTGAGCTCGTTGTCATACCGAAGCCTGGAAAACCCCTGAGATCACCGGAACAACTGAGACCGATCAACCTGCTATCCCTACAGGCCAAGACCTTGGGAGCGATGATCGCAGCGAGGCTGCAACCTTATGCTGCGGACTTCCTGCAAAAGATACCCCAATATGCGTATCTGGGAGGTAGATCCCTTGGCATGGCCCTGGAGAGAGTAGCCGGACATTGCTCTATGGTGCGGAGACTGCTCAAGGATCAACCTCAAACCCTGCATGCTCGACGTGCGGGAAGACGGGCAGCCAAGGTGTGTGGGGGGGTGCCTTTGTCCCTTGATGTGTCCAAAGCCTTCGACAGGGTGCCCTGGCAAGACCTGGTTCAGGCCTTGAGAGATGCACAGGTTCCGGAAAGCCTCATAGAACTGATCATGCTGATCCACCAACAGGCGTGTGTCCAGATCTCCCACAACGGCTACACGGACTATGCTCGAATGGGGAAGGGACTCAGGCAGGGATGCGGGCTGGCGCCAATCCTCTGGACAATTTACCCGGGTGGGTCCTGAAAGGCCTCCACCAACCTCCACTTCTAGATGTCACAACAGGCAATACCACATATGCAGATGATTTCCACTTTGGCTGGACTATACACACAGGCCTTGACATGGAGCGGACCTATGCGGCCATGAAGCACATCCTGACAGGCCTGCGCAACAAAGGGATCCAGGTAAGCATTGAGAAAACTGTTGCGATCCTGGAACTGCAGGGGCCAGGGGCCTCGGCTTGCTTGGCTCGATATGTGGTCGAGAGACCTCAGCACCAGGGCAAGTTCCGAAGGTTTGTGATCAACGGAGTGTCGGAGTACGTCAAAATCGTCCCCCAACATGTCTACCTAGGGGTGGTCATCGGCTTCAAGAAGTACGACCAGGCCACGGCAAGGCACCGAATGGACCTCGCCAAGGGGACCTTTTCTCGGCTATCGTGCAGGGAAGTTGCGGTCAAGCTTCGACTGTTACTCTGGAACGGTTCTGCCCACACTTCTACATGGCTTGGACTGCACTGGCCTCCCCCCGCAAGAGGCTTCACAGCTGATGGTGACGTTCTATAAGCAAGCTCGGTCGATAGCCAAGTCCTACAGCATGTTCACTCATGAATCGCACCAGGACCTTGCACGGAGGCTGCGCCTGCCGAACCCGCTGAAGCGACTACTACAGGCCATCGATAAAAGAGCCTGCGCTGACCCCTATGGACCTGCACCGTTGCAGCCAGGTGCTGTGCAGCTGCAATGGCGCGCGTATGTGAGGGGCCAGCTGATAGATGCCCAGGGGGCACATCGAACCCACAACACAGCAGAACAGAAGTGCAGCCTTCAACTTGTTGAAGACATCCTGCCCGGAAAATTCTGTTGCGACATCTGTGGCCAGGAATATGCCACCCAGGCCTCCCTCAAGAGACACATGTTTCGGCAGCATCTTGACGAAGACACCCAGTTACAAACCCTTGGTGAAAATCGTCGCCAACGGCGAGCAGAGGCGATGATGCATGCTAGGGATGGCATGCCACTCTGTCGGCACTGCCAACACGAGTTCACGACATGGCCAGCGTTCTTCTATCATGTCAGTGCTAGAAGTTGCAACGGGCTACGGGATTTCTTTACCAACAATGGAGTGCCGGTAGAAGCGGTAGCTGAAGACCAGGAATCTGCGGTGACAGAGGACAAGGACATCCTGCAGCTCACACAGCACTGCTCGTGGAAAGACCTAGCCCTGCATCCCAAAGTCAAAGCCAGACATCAACATTGTCCAGAATGTAACCTCTGGGTGGTGAGAACGCAACACATAAAAAGACACATGCTGTTGAAACACCCGGCTCAGCAGGCCCTGATCGAGCACAGCGAACAAATCATCGTACAGAGTGACCTCAGCCTCAGCAATCCGTGCCAGTACTGTGGACTTAAGTACCAGCGGAAGTCAGCGCACCTGAGATCGTGTATCGGAATCTTCAGCGGGGTGTACCTACATCTTAGGCTCGCAAGGGGAAGACCGCTGCAGGACCTGGCCATAGGCTGTGAAGATGGAGCTCGAGGACGATCGAAGTCAGATGTCGCAAGCAACCAAGGAACTGGAACTGCTGAAGTCGTTTGTGCACCCGACTGCACCACAGACCCCACTGCACCCCAGCTCGGCCTCAACGACACCGCCATCCTCACGAAGCCTAGAATCCTGGGCAGCGGAGCCGCAGTCCAAGTACCTCAAAAAAAGCCTCAAGGGAAGCGACGGCAGCGGCAAGGGCGGCACCACGAAGCGGCAGCGGGAGATATCAGACAACTCCTGGCAGGGGTCCGGGCCCCAAGGACAGAAGGGAGCCGGCAAGAACAAGGGCAAGGGCAAGAACAAAGGGGCCAAGAAGTGGGGACGGTGGAACCCATGGAACGAGGAGGCACAGGTCGAAGACAACCCAGAGGAGGTCCAGGCGATCATCCAGACGTTGACGACGATGGTGCTAAGGCAAGAGGCCCAGGCCCTTATCCCAAAACAGGATACCTCATTCGTCCTCTTCATTCAGACGCACTTGGAGCACAGCGTGGCGACGTCCACCTTCGAGGTAGCCCAGAAGTGGCATGCGATGAAGGCCACCACGCCGGAGAAACTGGAGTCACCTATGAGGGTGTTGTTGTTTCAACACCTCATACAACAGGTGACACAGAGGTTCGAGATGATGGTGGCAAGCTCCTCCTCGAGATCCACAGCGGTGTCACTGGGGTGGTTAAACAAGGAGGAGACCCATGTCAACGGAGTGCGATGGGACCAGGAGCAGCGCACACATGTTCAGGACCAGACCGTCTCAGCCATACCCATTGCAGAAGTCCGGGCAGCCCTGGAGGAGATCACCTTGAAATGTACCGTGCCGCTGGTCATTGCCCGCTACCACGCGACGAGGAAGCTGGCATCCGACTACCAGTCGCCCACCCTCACGATGCTACTCGAGGTGGGCTTGAGAGTCGATGCGGCGAACGAGGTATAGAGGCGTCTACACCAACTTCAGCGATCAGCAGCATGGGTGGCGGCAGGCACACTCCTGCGACCCGAAACAATGCATCGCAGCGCCTTGGGGCAGCGACTTGCTGCCCTGGCAAAGTGAGGGCTCTCAAGCTGGGGAATCGTGGGAACTTCTGCTATGCCAATGCAACGCTGAAGTGCATTATGTATACCTCCACCTTCAAAGGTGGCCTGGGGTCTGTGTTCAGTGGGGGCCTGCTGAGATTTCTGCGCCAGATACTTCAGCAGGAGGGGACCACTCACCTGTGGAGCCAACCATTTTGGGTGGCAGTGATGGCAGGTTGGCGCGAGCCACATCGCCAACACGATGGGGCAGAATATTTGGAGTTCCTGCTGGCGGGGCAGCCTTACACGGCTGATTCGCTTGCTACGCACTGGCAGGCACGCACACTGCAGGCTGGATCGTATGTGGCTGTGGATGGGGGAAGTTCTGCACCACTTTTGATCAATCCGCCTGAGTGGGCTAGGTCTGACAACCAGTACCGTGCCACCACGCAGGAACTACTGCAAAGCTGGCATGCTCAAGTTGATATGCACGCGGCCTTATGGCCGCCAGAGTTTTTGGTGCTGCAGGTTGGTAGATTTGAATATGATGCTGTTACCGGTCGTAGTCTTAAGCGTCGTTTTGCTGTGGTGCCTAATTTAGTTGTGAACTTACCGTGTTATGCTGGAGATCTGCAAACTTACAATACTGCCTACCGCCTGCGCGCTGCTCTAGTCCATCAGGGCCTCTCTGCGAACAGCGGTCACTACGTTGCCCTCATGTATGATGAAGATGTGTCTAACCGGCAGGAAGTGTGGATTGCTGATGATGGGGCAACGGCGACTCAAGTTGAAGATCATAATGTTGCGGCGTACTTTAAGGACATCTACATAATGTTTTACACCAGAGTCGAGTGACCAAGGGAGGCTTTGCTTGTAGGGCACTAGTGCCGAAGGCCTCCGCTTCGTTGGAGGAAGGATGTGCAGTACAATGCACAGCACATATGGTGCCGGGCTTCACGCCTGTCCGCGAACTCGTTCGCTGAAGCTTGAACTTCTGCAACGTCGAAAGTGAAAAAGTGAAAGTCTGCATGTCTGCATGTCTGCATGTCTGCATGTCTGCATGTCTATGTCTATGTATATCTATATCTATATCTATATCTATGTCTATGTCTATGTATATCTATATCTATATCTATATGTATATCTATATCTATATCTATATCTATATCTATATCTATATCTATGTATGTATGTATGTATATATATATATATGAGCTATATGCATAAGGTGTGAGTGTGTCCGAGCGTGCATGTTGAAGTGATCGAATAGCACATCTGATACGCTAGCAATGCTTAGGGCCAAAGCTGCAGAAATAACACCAGTCGGGCCAACCCAGATGCCAGCAAAAGCAGCATTCGCCCAAGTCTCCCGCATAATGGTCAAAGAGTATTAGTACTACCTGAAGCAAGACCTGGAAGAAGAATCACAGTAGTCAATTAGCTCAACACACCTTTAGCACAAATGAAAACCGCTGATTTGAAACCTAAGTGTTTAGGGTTTAGGGTTTACATGGTGATGTCCGATCTTAAGCTGAAGCCTGCAGAGGCCATCTCAACCATCCTTGTGGGGATCGGCCTGGGTGCCGTGGCCGCCGCATTTCCTGAGGTGCGCCTGCAACTGGCGGGATGGGCGGGCTGCAGGGATCATATCATATAGGGGTCCTAAATAATTACCTATACCATTTTGGGGGTTCCTTATTGTATTTTTGGTGAAATGGGCCCCAAAACCCTATTCTAATGATTAAGGCCCCTATATTATATCTTTGTGCGATTTTGCCGTTGGGGCTTTCTTCAATGGTCGAAGGGCGCGAGGGTGGAATCTCGTAACATTGGTCTGTTGCGCACATGGAAGTTCGAAAGCCCAGCATCACAACGGCAATCGGCCAGGGTTTGTCCAACAGAGGACACCAAGAAGGAATCGCAGACTCATGTAAAAACCTTACTGCTGGTAGCCTTGACAGTATCTGAGTTGTTTGAAGCTTTCACACTGACAGCCGGCACCGGAGCAGGTAAATCGCAGTACCTTTCAGAAGCTGGAGGACATGTCTGCCAGGCAGTTTATGCGACCTGTCATAAAGCTAAATCTCGCCATTTCAGGGGTATACTCTGTTGGGCCCACGAGCATCTTCCCCACAAGGCATCCTTGCTTAGAGAGACGCAGACGGCGAAAAGCCAGGGATCCAGTAAGCAAACGGTTTCGTGACCATATCCATTCTCCAGCTCTCAACGGACTCCTGACCGAGATAAATGTGGCTTACTACTGCATCCGCTTTGACCCTGACGCATGCCCTTGCGTCCCAATCCTGTCTCGTTCACAGTTTCATGGGGCTCATTTGGGTCCCACACTGCCAAGCTCGAAGGCCGCGGCTTTGAACCAGTGCTTGATGGATCCAGTTGTAACTGTGGCACTCCTTGCAGCTGCGACCGCGCCCAGAATTGGTTTGTCAACCGTTTTCCACGCAAGCCAAGGCTGGTATTCATCGCTCCCATCATCTTCGCCGAAGGCTACGGGATGAAGAGCCAACAGTTCTTCGACAATATCACCCGCACCCCGGTCGAATTTGAGTCAACTTCTTGTTCTCGTAAAGGGCTGTGGCTCTTGTGTTCATATAATCAACGAACTCATCATTGTGATCATAGTAAAGTAAATAATTGATACAGTGCTACAGGAAGCGCTCCGACGATGTTACGGAAATTATTATTATTATTATTGCTATCGTTTTGATTTTACAACTTTTTGGTGGATTTTTGTTGCTGCCCCTTTCTTGCTACACTTTCATGCTTAGCGTTCTTTGTTCGGAAATTCGGAAAAGCAGTAGCTTCAGCACCCCGCAGTGGGTAGACGCAGGAGCAAGAGCTGTAATCGTCTTGTTCGTCATCGTCGTCGTCATAATAACAGTTGCATTTGCAATGACAGTAACAGAAATGGTAGCAGTAGTCGTCGTCGTCCTCGTCGTCGGGGTCTCCGTTGATGTCCTTCGTCAACGTCGTCGTCGTCGTCGTCAATGCTTGTGTGTATTTGATGCGTCGGGTTCGAGTGCATTGTTTGCCAGCCGCCATGGGTGGAAGCTGCAAGCCCCAAGCCATGCCCAGGAATTTTGCTGCACGCGTTTCTGGGCACGCTGATTTCGGCTCTTGCCACACACTCAGGCTTTAAGCCCTCATGTCTCGATCTCAAGACGGTGAAGGCTTCGCCCCCCTTTTCTGAGGGGACTTGGGGGTGTAGGAAGCCGCGAACGAAAGCGAGCCACAGGTCGTGGCGGTGGCAATCTTTTACCTTGTGCCGCTGACTGGAGCCTTGAAGCTGGAGCTGTCTGAGTGCCTCGCCTTTGGCACCTCGTCTCCACCTATGCTTCGTCACGTCACACTGGAGGTTTTAGGAGCAATGCGGCCGTTTTCGCATCCCCGAATGCTTCAGGGTATTTCCTGAAATCTCCAGGGCTCGAGAAAACCACGGTCACCCCACCAAAGCCCAAAAACCAGAGATCCTCAGCTGTCAGTCTTGCAAGCCCGAGTCCTTTCGCGCCCCCGACTCCGAAACTAAGGAAAGCCGCTTAAAAATTGAAGAGCCACTCCAAACCCTAAACCCTAAACCCTAAGCCCTCAAAGTGGGGCCCAGTGGCCAGGAGCCATGATCAGCTCTACGGACCCGGCGCCCGGGCTCAAAGGGAGCATGTTCCGATCTGTCCTTCTTGACGCTCTTGAGATCTCCTTTGTCATAGTGGGGTAAAAGTTTACATTTTTATATTATGAGCACATACATCCAATAAGCCAATAAGGAATAGAATCTTGAATTTTTCAAAATCCTATCCCAACCATGAACTAGTCTCGGATGTGTGGTGACAAGTGGGTTCAGGGACTTGAAGGCGGGGGCGCTTTGAGAAGGTTTTGGTGGGAAGCAGGCAGGTCGGCAAGGTTTTGGGTCTGCTGACATTCCCGAAGCGCTTGGTGTAAGCTGCTCTGGAGCAAGTCTTTCTCAGACTATGGCTCAACTTGCAGCTCCCCCCAAGTTCAAATCATAATCATGCAGATCCTCCCAAGATTGTGAGGCACCGAGAAGCCACAACACCTTGGCCTCCCAACCAGGAGATTCACATGCCCCCAGCTCAAAATACCCAACTGAATAGTCCTGATTTCCAGATTGAACCTACGGAGCGAGCTTGCACTTCCGTTAAAGAAGTAGTGTCTCCTCAGGTCACTACACTCGCCATATTCAAAGAGCAGTCGCTGGCAGAAAAGGGCCGCGGCCACCTCTACTATTCAGCTCCCGGCTCGCAGTGCGAGTGCCTGAAGTGTTAAGAGTTTAGTAGAGGGGCTTAAATTTAAATACTTACCAATACTATTGTGGGGGGTTCCTTATTACAATTATAGCATAATGGGCCCCAAAACCCTATTCTAATTATTCAGGCCCCTATATTACACCTGATGTTCCCCCGAAGAGAGCAACTCAGGTTTTAGGCGAGTCTATCCTGAACGATGCGGTTGCTATCGCTCTCTTCGGCAGCTTCGCCGACCTGGTTCGCTCCGGGGAGGCCGAAGCGGGTGGCCTTCGGAGCTGTAAGGCTATAGATAGGATATATAGTTGCTGACAATCTGTAATATAGTGGGAACATAGCTGTTTAAGGCTATAGATATTGTATGATAATAAGGTGGAATATAGTTGGAATCTAGTTATTGTATATTTACAAGATAGTAAGAATAATGAGAATGTAGTCAGAATCGATTTTATCATTGTTAATATTAATGTAATGGGAGTTTTCAAGCTTCGGGGATTCTTTGGGGATTGTGGGTTAGGATTTGGGTTTTGTGGGTACAGCTTTCGCTGTTGCAATGCAGGGATCTGGGCGCAGGTGATTGACGCCGCTGTGTCTGCGAGGACCTGCAGTTCAGAACGATTTGCAAGTTCGGGGGCAGAATTATGCATTCGCCACACTTGGATCGTTTCGCTTCACTTGTTTTTGGAAAGAGACAATAGCTGGCCAGTGCTTCTGCACTGTGCAGGTGCCAAACGAAATCCGACTTTGGTCTAACTGCATGACAACCTCCCGAAACGTGACTAAAAGAAGAAAGCGCCACCATCCAAATGCACTCAATAACGTGACGTGCAGACGCAAGTACACATCGTATTCAATCGGGTTTAGCTGCTGCTGTACGATCATAAAAAGAATTTTTCAAGCTAGATGCAGCAGTTTCTATCAGGTGACCGTTTGCACTGCCCTTGCTGGCGGTTATGGTCTGCCAAGCAAGCCCGAAGCAAGAACTGATGACGAGCAAACTTGCAAGAAGCCCGTGCTTTTAATCAAGTTTGCAGACGCGAGGATCTTTCTGAATTTCCTGAAAGTCTTCGTGGCGTCTACGCTAATCGGCGTGGCAGGCACCCGCTATGCCAAATAGCATTGATCGTATTTTGTTTCCGGACACAGCATTTGCCCCACTCTCGTGGTAACGCGCCTGAAGTTAACCTGCAATCTCACAGAGCACTTGGTGGCAAGATCAAGATAGCAAGTCTGAGTTCAAAGGCCCAGAAGGCCAACCCTCAGTCTTAGATCCTGAAGCCGCCATCAGCCCGAAGCCTCGAGGCGGCTTAGCCACAGCCTTCCTCCTGAAGTCTGCGCGGCTAGGAGCCGGTTCGAGCCTGGGGCTCAGAGCCCTCATGTTATGTGAGTATAACAGGGCTTGGGCCGATTGGGGTTTGGGACGGAAGGCTTTGGGGGCATCGGGCTGCACGTTTCGTCCCTGCAAGGTGAAGGCGAGCATTTCTATTTCAACATCCCGGAGATCGGAGTAGCTCTTGCTGCTCAGCGGCCAAAATCTCGTGAATTTTCGTTACGAAAAACAACACCCGCAAACACTGCTCCGGTCGCTGCTCTGCTCTGCTGATGCCGGTGCGCTTGTTTCCGACTCCTGTGATATTGACAGCAGTGCATAGCAGTCATGACAGCAGCTGGAGCTTTGAATCTGGAGCACTTTGTTTGGATGTATTGTTGAATGCCTGCAGTCGCACTACCGTTCTAGAGTCTAGAGCTTGAGAGTCCTGCATCTGGCGCAGCAACTGAGGTTCTTGCCTACGTGCCCTTCCTTGCGGCAGAGGCTTGCGACCTTTCTGGCATTGTGGCGATTATGCCCCTCGACGGAGGTGGCGTGAAACTTTATAACTGATGAGGGTTACAAAAGGCCACGTTGCTTTGCTTGTGAACGTCTGAGTTCAGACCCAGATTCTGTAGACTTCCGGGATGTCCCAAAAGACGATTATGGCTATCAGTAAACGAAGTCGTGGTTCTGTCGTTGATGTCCGAGAGAGACCTAAACCACCCACCCTGAGGCACAGCAACTCAAGAATGTTTAACCCACCGCTATTGCGGCATAGATGTGTCAAGGACAGCCTTTACCATTTTGCTTCCGAGGTTTGCAGGTATTACGATGCGCCACTACGCGCACTTCAATCTGACGCAGGCTGGAAAGTCTATTGTATTTCAAGCCGCGTGTGAAGCCTAAAGGTAAATTAGGCTCTGTTGACAGGTAGAAGCATGCCCATGAACCAGTCTGAACCGGCCATCAGCAGCACTAGAAGTGTCAAGCCACTCACGCCAATCGAACCAGGTGACGCGGCAGATTTTCTTGCCGACTGTGGAGCTCATAGCTTCCCTCTGCGAGACATATGCCTCTTGGCAAGATAGATAGCGAAGTGTTCGCGAAGCTGATGCCCAGAAGTGGTTTTGCTGAGAGCATCACGTGGGAGTTTCCGAAAATTAGGGGTACTTTATTTTGGGGTCCTTATAATAAGGATCCAACTATTTAGGGTACTATATTAGGGTCCCCTATTTTCGGAAACCCCTACGTGAGCTGCCGTAAATGCTGGGGTTTCATAGCCTCGTAGTAAGGAGGACATTGGATTCATGCGAATCATATTCCGTCGTCATTGATGCGCCATAATACGACCTCTCTTGACAGTAATTATCTCGGCATAACATCGAACTACCCCTGATGCAGGCTTTGGGGCGGTTCATGCATGATACCAAGACCACCGTTGCGCGCCAAACTTTCAAAATGCGGAGGCTGCATGCGAACCACCAACAATTACCACACACTAAAGATGCATCACTCCAGATGGAACTTGGCACTTGCCTTCCCTGTGTCCCCAGTCCTTGGGCCCAAAGCCGGAGTCTCAGCCTTTTGCACCAAACCCTAAACCCGAAGCGCTAAACCGAGGTCTTCATTCTTCTGGGTCTCGGGGTGTTTCTGCTCCAGGGCGCCTTTTCAGCGTCGCTGGCGCCTGGGCGAAAGCAGACTTTTCCTACTGGAAGCACAGGTTTTCCCTCAAGAAGTCTACATTTCTGTGGGGTCCCTGCCCCCGCACACCACAGCCTCACGACACAAATGAATGATAGACTTAGGACTCAGGACCATCAACTTCGCTTCAGGTGCTCATGACACCAGCATTCCGAAGCATCCGAAGGGGCCAGTGCTCCCCGCAATTCTGTGGTGGTAGTCGTGGTGGTATCAGGTCCGTCGTGATGATATCAAGCAGCAGCCCGTCCGGATAGGTGAGCGGTATTGATGAAACAGATCTACATACAGATGCGCATACACAGCGCAACTGTTTTGCTACTTGTGTGTACGGCTAATCTCAAGATTTCGAGCAACATTAATTGTCAACGAGAACATGCAGTAGCATCTAGGAAGGTGGCTTGGCTTCATGCGAGTAAAAGCAACCCATCGACCACATGCTTGCAAACTCGCCTGGCAGACGCATGTGACGAACGGAACAGGCAAGCGGGTTCATCTGTAGGCAGGCGTACGCATAAGCGTCCTATCTCAGCCGCACTCACCAATTCCTATGTACTAGACTACAGCTGCAAAAAGGTTATGCCTTCATTTCAAGGTCTCTCCTAGTGGGCGCATCGTTCACTATGAAACCTCCCACTCGGCTCTCTGTCAATGGCAACACCTTCAGCACCGCCGTTGCAATGCCATAAACAGACACTCAGAAACCCGCCTCAACCGCTGTCCTCTAAATTTCACTCCAGATCCCGACGCATCTGGTGAGCAAGTGTCCAACGGCAAGTCGCCAGCACCAAGCCAGTGGCAACTTGTATTATCTCATACTATATTATATTACATTGTAGTATGATGGCATTCCTGTCCGCGATATTATTAGCTTGTCCCGAGCTACGATTCCCCCCCCGGCCAAAGCACTGAAGTCTGAGAGCCTAAACCAAAGCATCAGCCGCAGGTGATATGGTCTGCCCTGGCTTGCCTTCTTGGCCGCTTAGTGTGTCCTGGCCTTCTTGCGAGGGTTGCGTGGTCTGGGTTGTTGATTTCGAGCTGAAGTTGATCTGCGTTCCAGTTGGGCTGTCTTGCCCCATTTCGCCCCAAATCATATGATGTCCTCGCTACATCGTGACACAATTCTCGGGAGGAGCCCGGGCCAAAGACAGAACTCCCTGATATGATTCAGGGATGTCTTGTCCGTTTAGTTTGAAGTTGTTTTGTTTTCTCTGACATTCTTTCGGGTGGTTTTGTTCATTGCGTCTGGCATTGATACGCTGATTGGATCCTTGGGGCAGATCAGGAAGGAATGAATCAACGGGCCCAACGGGTCTACAATAGTGTGAGCACGAAGCTGGCATTGTCTGGCATTCTTGCCAGCTGTCCACCTGCTCCTTGTGATGCAAGTCCTACGATCACATTGGTTTTGGCTAGCGTTGCTGCATGTTCCTTGGAGTGGAGTTAGGGATTAGAGGCAAATGTGTCCTAGATTCTGTGGTTCGGGGAAGTTACAGTTTCAGCTTTGAATGTTTTTGTACTGCATTCACTGCGTTCCATGAATGGCTCTGGGAGAGAGTCCTTCCGACAATCCTCGCCTGGGGCCCAGGTACAGGTGATACGAATTGGGACAGCCCGGAAATAGCAAACGCATAAAAGACTCCATCGGCAAGAACTTTCCTTCCGAAGAGTCATGGAAAATAGTAGTGCAGCCATTGCGATGAATGCTTCTGAGGCCTTCTAGAAAAGCCCTTCGAAAGCTTGATGCACACCAGCACTACGCTGCATGCAGGCATGTTTACCCGCTGTCGTTCCTTGCAAACCGCATCTCGACCGGGCCGAAGATGTCCGTGAAGGCCTTCCATCGGCCCGCAGGGTGCCGGGGGAGGGGGGGGTGGAGATAGCAGTATAGGGGCCTTCATAATTGGAATAGGGTTTTGGGGAATATCATACTACAATTAAAATGCCTGGCATACGGCAAGTGCATACGCAGCTTTAGGCCATGACGGTTCCTGCTGGCGGTTGGCAGCTTCTTGAGCCCTTGAAAGGAGATGCACATGGTCTGGATGGCCGGGCTGCGTGGAGTCATTGCCTTCATTTGTGCTCTGGGCTTCCCGAATGAGGCCGTTTCGGCGCCGGGAAGTCTTGAGCCCGAGACTTTCTGCGTCTCTCGGTTCTGGGAGCATCTTGTGGCAGCCCGCTTGCTTACAGAGTCAACTCAAGAGCTAGCTGAGTTCGAAGCTTCATACTGTGAACCCTACAAGCAGCGACTACATGTGCACCCTGCGACGTCCTAGAAGCCCCAAACCTTCCATGAATGGCCTGGCAATCGGACCTCGCGTGCGAGAGCCGCATGCGAACACCCACTTAGTAGCTGAGTGGATACAATTTAGACGTTTTGGGATCATATTACAACTAAGCCCAATGCAGGCCAGTCATCAAGAGTTCTTCCTTTTCACCACGGCAGTGGCCTCAGCCTTGCAGGCTTGAGCAAGGCCTTGTCGGGAGTTTCAAGAAGTTGCTTTAGGGCTTCTGGCACCAAGCTTGACTTTGCAGCTTCGGGAGCGTCTCGGACCCCCAAAGCCCAAACTAGAGCTGCTGATAAATCCATGCTTTTTCGGAGGCTTTTAAAAGCCTCTCGGTCCAACACACTGAGTCGTCCTTTCCTCGCTGCCCAAGGCCCAACATCCCCCAGAGCTACGTCCCAGACGCAGGGCCCGCATCCCAGGTGATTGTGGTCGGGGCCTCTTTGGTCTTCCTGGGGTGGCCGACTGCCCCGACGCTGCGATGCTTGGGCCTCGCAGAGCCGGAGCCGGTGTCCTGGCCGCAGCAAAAGCAAGAAGAACTCCAATGAAACAAGTAATTACTGTACTGTAACACCGTGTAGTCTTGCCAGCGCTTGAAGATGTGGGGGGTCAGAGGATCGTCGTGGTGGTTAGCAGTTTCAGGCTTCGGGTTTAGGTTCAGGGTAGGCATAGTTGTAGCTGTGACAGCACCGAAGACCTCCTGCCACAGGAACCGTTGCGTGCTCCAAGAGCTTCCTGGTCCACGCTTCCTGGTGGCGCCTCTGCGCGGTGTGTTTCGCAGAGGCACGCACGGGCGAGGAGTTTGAAGAGCAGCATAGTAAGACAGAAGGTACTTGTGTCTGTCATTGTATAGAGAGTCTCTGTAGAAGGGTATTGCAAGCTTCTCGAGCTGACTCTAGCAACCCACCAGCGTACTGACAGCAGCAGACGTATTCACGTGCAAAGCCGACACAGGAGCAACGTGCGGATCGTAACCCCAATCACGGTGATCGTAGAAGTAGCAGGCTGCGATCCTAGCATCACCCAGCAACAGCATGAGAAGCATAACTTAACCATTAGCAGCAGTAGCAGCACCAGCAGCACCAGCAGCACCGAGTGCCAGCAGCACTGGCATCGGTGATGAGCATCATCACTTCTCGCTTCATCTGCATCGAAAACGCAAATCCCTGATGCCCTTGTGCCAACCAACTTCCGCAACTGAGGCCTAGCGGTCTGCAGGTTGATCCTGCCAGTAGTATCCATTAGCGGCTCTAATGTTTGTTGCCTGAGCACTGTCGCAGGATCAAGAAGCTGCGACTGGGCTGCACTGAGCCCCACTCTAAAACATGCTTAGACTTTCAGTGGTAGCATTAGTACTGAGATACTAATCAATTGCAGCAACCATAGGCACCAATGCAGCAATTCCGGTTCTTTTTGAACAGAATTAGAACGGAAGGCTTCCAGCATGGCTTCGATCCATGCCGGGAATCGTGTGTCGCAAGGTTACCGCCTTTGTCTTGAATCACTTCGGGTTTCTCAAGCGGGGCTTGCATTGCGGTTCACTGTCATCATGCAATCCGTTGCACTGCCAGCCTTGTTTGACCCAAGAAAATGAGGTTAATGACTCAAGATGCTATCACGGAGGAACAGCTGAATCAATTCGAGGAACACTCGCCGGCGAGTTTTTGGAAAGGGCTCGGGTTCGGTCAAAGTTTTTGAGCTTAGGCGCTTCAGGCTTCTGACTCTGCCGGTGAAGTGCTGGGGGCGGGGCCGCTGAATTCCGCCCATGCCGCGGGCAGTTCTCGTTAAAGCCTTTGCGACTGACCAGCCGCTAAACCCGCAAGCTCTCAAAGCCTGATGCCGAAGGCTCGGAATCCCAAACTCCGCAGGAGTCCAGTGGCACTCTCGCCTCTCCGGCGGAAGCGGCCATGGGTTGCATGACAAGTGGCTGGAGCCGCTTCAGAGGCTTTTTCCAGGGTCAAAGGACGAGGATGGGATTTATTCTTCAACGTATGGCTGGCTGCACTCACCCGTATTGTGGGTAGGGTTTGTAGTTCTCACGGGAGAGGTTTGCAGATCGCCGAGACTAGAGGGCTGCATGTAGGTTGCGAGCCGGCCGTTTTCGAAAGCTGTCGAACTTGTTTCTGTTGCTCTTGCTACTGTCAGCGGCAGCAGCAGCGGCGGCAGTACCGCAACAGTCACAAGTAGCTACGACTGCAACAGAAGCAGCAACTGCTGTCAGTTGTCGTCGGCATCAGGTTGGTTATTCTTCATCATTGTGTTGCAAGTCGCCGCCGTGCTGTCAATTTGTTGCCGATGTTTGTCTGTCATGCCGGTGACGGTGATGATGTCACTGACCATGCTGAAGGATCATTGAAACTTAGAATCTTAGAGAACTAGATGCTTTCATGATATTCAGCTGTTGCCCTTGGCGGTGGTGGTGATGATGATGATGGTGGATTAGAAGATGATGCTGGCGCCTTACGTGCAGGACAGTGACGTCAACCCTAGCGGAATAGTAATGGTGGTTACGGTTATGACGATGATGATGTTGGAGTTGGTGGTGTGCTTCTTGTTGTTTTCGTTTTTGTTTTCGTCGTTGTGGTTGTTGTAGTTGTTGTCGATGTTGAGGTTTGTTGTTGATGTTGATGATGATCGCGGTGACCGAATAAGCAACAGCAAACGCGTGAGCCGTGCATCCCTCAACGCTGAGAGCGTCATTGTGGCAATGAGCGGGTGCACTACACGACCTTCAGAGGTAAGCAAGAATGACTCCCTGAACCCTGAATCCGAAACCCTAGTGGCCCTCGTGCTAGCAATAGGTCTGAGAGCCATCAAATGACAAGCATCCTCTAATAGCACAAGCCACTCCCCGAGGTGCCTCGGGTCCCCTAGGCCGCTTTTCAGCGCCTGGGCCTGCAGGCCGCCTCAGGGGCACGGCGGCGGATGATGGTGATTGTCATGGTGATGACGATTAGAATTAGGATGTTGATGATCTGAAGGCTGCTGATCTGATGATGATGATGACGTTGATGACGATGATGACGATGATGATGATCCTGATGGTCATGACGATGCTAGTGACAATCGCCTCGATGGCAGTTGGTACTGTTGCTACTTGTAGCCCTTTTCGTCTCTCGAATTTGAGCTGTCTTCGTGCCTCAGATCCTCCAGAGAGTGGATGGCTTTGTGCCGGCATGTTCCAGCCATTGCGAGGCATCCGGGATGCGGGCTTCGAGGGCCGGGTGGGCCGCTTGTCAGCGCCCTCGCGGCTGCATGGCACGGGCAGGCCAGGATACTGCTCTGACAAAGCTCTTCCGTCTTGGGGTTTGCAGTTTGTTTTGGTGAGTAGCTGAGCAGCTCCTACTTCTAATTGGATCACGAAGTGTCACTTCACTCGCACAGCCGTATATCTACGACAGGCTACGACTGTTTCATGACAGGCTTTGTAAATGTTGTGTACCTACAGAAGCAGACATGGCACCCCTAGAACCCTAGGCAACATGGATGTGGCCATTGTGTCGGTGAGTATGGCTTATGAGCGAGTCGGACCTCTCTGCATGTCATTCTTCCATTCGAAGCATCCTCAGCATGAAGGTTTTGGGGATATTCTTACAACACTCGTGCCAGGGTGTTGCTTCTTCATGGATAACAGGAACAACTGCAGCACAACTGCGACGTCCGCAGCTGTTTGTGAGACTGCACGCTGAGCATGCCACATCCGCACGGATATCAAACAAACACGTACTGACGTAGTACCGCCGCAAGAAGCATGCCCTTCCTGTGATGCGAGGTCATCTATGCCAAGCCGCTCTTCGCGAATGCTCTGTGATATGTGAGATGCTGTCGATTTCATGCGGGTGCGTGCTTGGAGCATCTCTTTTCGATGAATGGGGTTTGGAATGTGTGTTGGATGGGTCCGTGTCGCGGGGTTGATCTTGGCAAAGCAGGAAGTTGCCGATCTGGTGTGATTAGGGCTCTCGGTTTGCATGAAAGTGGCCAGCATCTGCATGTTCGGCTAGAGCGAAGAAAGGCCAAAGTGGCATGTACGCTGCCCTTTCTCGAAATGAAGGTACCAGTCGGATAGTTTTGCTGCTATTAGTCAGTTGACCCGTTTATAGCCAAGCCCTAAGTCTCGCTACAGCAAGCCCTCGGAGCTAGATTGCAGAAGCCGATGCCCCCGAGACACAACATGTCGTAGCATCAACCTGTAGCCACAATTCAAGTCAGTGTCAAATGAATAGAAAAGAATTTAGCACCTGATTTTGGGAAAGAGCCTCGACAGCAACTGGGCACGTGGCAGCGCGGGAGACACTTGGTCTCCCGGTGTGGTTTCAAAGGCACGCCGTCTGGGTGGCAAAGTCGTCAGAGCCGACAAAAAAGGGAGGGCCAAGACCTATATAAGTCAAGACTCCTCGGATTCCCCGCAAATTCGTTGGTTTCGGGCTGTGGGATTTCACGGATTTCATGTTGGGGGTTTGCTCAGTTCAGAGTTTCATCTAGGGTGGGTGTGGATTCTAATCCTTCTAGCAGTTTGACAGATTTAGGTTTCGCAGAGTTTGTGCTTCTGGCTCTCCAAGAAAAACCTGGTTCGGGTGAACGGGACAGATCGGGACAGGAACTTTGCGAAAGCCCCCAAGTTAGATGTTGTTGTAGGGCCTAGTTAGAGCTTTGGTGCCTGGGGGGTTGAGACATTGGATCTGTGGTTCTACAGTTGGGACGTGTTCCCCAGTCGACGTCGATCGAAGTACTGCCTGCCATCCTCAGCGCTTTTGATCAAATCCCTGCAAGCCTTGAAGTTTGTGTGGGGTCGGTACTTACCTGCATTTGACAGTGAAAAGTATCCGGGAGGAGGCGTTACAGGGCATAATCGTGCGAGGCAGCAGGTTGCGGACCCGACCATACTTGAAATTTCATTCAGTTTGATCAATGACGTTCGAACCTTGACCCTCAGTCTTTCCGCCCCCAATCGTTCCTGCGGGAAGTCGCACTTGCTACCAACAGGGTTGAGTAAGCTGAGAGCGTGCCCGCGCCTATCTCCATGCTCAAAGGTAGCACCTGCCCCCTTTAGCGGTGCATGTACATGGCTAGTGCGCGTGAGGTGCCATCAGCCCGAACTGAGTCGTATCTTATACATGGAGATGTTGCCCTGAGCGCGCCGTTCCTCGAAAATGAGCCAAACAAGCAAAAACCCAGCGTCGTCCCGATTCATAGGCCATGAATCCTGACAGCCCCAAGGAAGACAGGATACTCTTATCTTGTAGCTTATGTCTTTCGGCGGAAGGCAAACTTTGCGGTAGCTCCTCCTTTGCTGCAACCTGAGCTCCATGAGTGTTTCTGGAGCGAGTTGAGCTACATATGCGCTGTGGGCCACAACGCCCGCACAGCACCGACCTCAGCCGACGAGTCACCATGTTTGACCTGCACCGGGCTCTTTCCCAATACAGGGGGGGGGGTCGATGCAGAAGAGACCCTTTTTTGACATCTCTCAGGCCCTCGTTTGGCAACCTGCTACGTGAAATCCTAAAAGGCAAACCAGTCCAGTGTGGTATATACCAAAGCCTAGACCCTCTGCAACAGGTGCTACGCGAGGCAGGTTCCATCGTGCTGCGCCGGCCCCCTGTTTGATCATTTTTGTGTGGTTGGTATGGATGTTGTGGGATTTCGTGATTGGGGACTAGTGGACACCCCAGCAAGTCAAGAACTTCATGCAAGAGGAGCGTGGTCGGAGCCAGTGTGAACCATCGACGTCCCGAGTACCCAGTCTATGTTCTGCATGCCACGGACAACAGGTTCTTTCAAGGGACCTCAGTTTTGCTGAAGCTGCGATACTTTTGCGAAGGACGGGCGGCGTCCACAGGGAAAACGGCTTGATCGGACTCTGCCAGGTGCTTTGGGAGAGCGGAAACATATTTGGATTCTTGCAGGCGTGTCCATTGCTTCACCTGCAAAACTTGAACGTTGGACCTTAAATCTGTCTCATAAACCAATAAATAAACAAGTATGTATATATATATTACTATACAGACACATACCAGTTTTTAAGTTAATGCCAGCCAGGCGCCGAGCATGGCCATCGCTCTGCCCTGGAGGCGGCTCAGGTCGCCAAGGCGGTCGAAGCCTTGGGAGCACGAAGCCCCTGAAACCTCAGACACCTGAAATTCTCAGAATGTCAAGTTGGGAGGTTCCAAAAATTCGGGGTACTTTATTTTGGGGTCCTTATCAGAAGGATCCTACTATTTAGGGTGCTATTTTAGGTCCCAGATTTTCGGAAACTCCCAGTTCCAGACAAGGGAGAACGATGGTTTACAGCAAAGGCCGAGACTTCTGCTGCACTAAGCGGATCTTAGCAGTGATAGTGCGCAGGCGTCACCCGTCTCCTCCGTTGGCTCAAGTTTGCGAGCTAGTTTTAAAAGATGATGGGGATCGTGATGGTGATGATGATTGTTGTCGCGGTTGTGCAGCACGAGGAGAAGAGCCGGCCTCAACAAAAGCCGCCCACATCTGACCAAGATTTGTTTCGAGGGTCCTGAGCTGTCTGCAGCGGCCTGCCTATCAAAACACTGTCAGGGAGGCAGTGGTCAATAATCCCCAACACCCCAACGCCTGAAGTTCCAAAGCTTCATGTCACTCAATGACAATGTTGCCTGACTTTTCCTCCGAGTTCGCTGCTGCTGCTGCTGCGTCTGCAGACGCCCGTGCAGCAGCTGCTGCTGCCGCAGGCAAGTGTCCATGGATGCCAACTTGCTCCGTACATCAGTTTGAGTTTGGGATTCAGGCTCTAAGCCCAGTCAGGGGGAAGCGATGCTTTTCTTAGAGTCTCGAGAATCCAGTCTAGCAGTCTGGCAGGTCTTGCGAAAGGCCCTGTGTAGTAACGGCACCGACAGCTTCGAGCTTCACAGCTGCGAAGCCCCGCAGCCCTAGACTCCAACCCCCTCATCGAGACTTCTGAACCCGACCTTCTTAAGGCCCCCGAAGGCATCTCCAATCCTTAGCCTGAAACCTTTTGCTTTAAAGCTATCTTCTCACTGTGTTGATATTCAGTGCTGCAGTATGTTACAATGTTTACACATTTTTTTCTCCATGGCTGCATCAACAGTCTGTGACTCTATCATATCAGATGCGGGCAATTTCACGTTGAGTAGACCGACGCCACCACCGACGCCTGTTTCCATGGTTTTGCATTTTGTGTTGCTCTGGAAATGAGTACGAAAGTTCCACACAGGGCAGAAAAAATGTGACTTTGCGTTCTGCATTTAGACTTTGTGCAACAGACCACGCAAGAAGGAGATGAGACCCATAGCATTACTTTTACCACAGTTCTTGGATGTCTCGTTCGTTCTCGCTTTCTCTGCGTCTATCCTGTTGCATGTTGCTGTGCTGGACAAACGTGACAAGACGATGAAAGCCCCTCACATAAGGTTAAAGTCAGAGGAGCCGGCACACATGATTTCGTTTGCCCTAGAACCCAAGCATCTGAGTGAATTTCTTCAATTTACTATCGCTTAAGTCGCGAACACGGCAGCATAGTTCTTCTTCTTGCCTTGTCAATGGGTTGAAACGAAAAGATGTCCCTGTGCTTCCATTGCTGATGGAAACACCAAAACCTTCAGCCGTCAAACTGCCCCGTCTTCCCTCGATTTTTACCCTCGCACACGACCTTCCCATCACTGCACCCAAAATTCAAATCTTTTCGAAACCGTACAGCCCCAAAACCCCCCGCAAGCCCCCAAATTCAAAACCCCCAGAGCCCCGAGCCGTATAATATAATGTATAATATAATATAATGTAATATAGTATAGTGTAGTATAATATGGTATAATATAGTGAAATATAGTATAATATAGTATAATATAGAATAATATAGTATCATATAGTATAATTTTATATAATAGAGTATAATAATATAGTATAAAATAGTATAATAATATAGTATAATATAATATAATGTACTTTAATATACTGAACGATTTCTCAGGACCCGGGGCCTCCCCGGCGCTCCCCAGCGACTCCTGGAAGCGGCGGTGCCTTCGGGGGCAGGGCTTTCGCTTTCGTTCCCAGACCTGAAAAGGTCTTTAGGGTTTAGGGTTTAGGGTTTAGGGAAGAATAACATGCCCAGTATAGGAGTCATATAGGGGCCTTAATAATTACCTTCCTTATTATGATTATAGTATAATGGGTCCCCATTAAGGCCCCTATAGTATAGGAGTACTAGTTTCGGGAATGTAAGTACTCCGCAGGAAGGACGACGAGAACAAGCAACAGTAAACGTGACATTCTACAGATTTGGGGTTGAGCGAACATTCCCACAGCTCGAGAAAGGACTACAGTTCGGAGTTGTGGAGTTGCGGACGTTGCGACAATGAGGTATTCAAGGCTGAAGGAGAGTTGTCAGTGACCGAGGTGGCCACACTCTTGTGATTTTCTGCAGCTGCTTCCAGACCAGCTGATGGAACTGTTAGAATTCCGAGATGCTGGTGCAAACACCGAAGCATTTGTGTGCCCGATATGGTTGGCTCAAACGACGTCTGGCAGAAGAGATCCAAGACGAAACCTCTTGGCAGAGTCAACACTTTGAAACCGTGAGAACGATGAGCCAAGCACGGCGTTACTCAGCCAGGCTGGCGCGGGCGAGCCGCCCAGCACTGCCAGTCCTGAGGCGAACATCAGAAACGGATGTTGCACAGTTTCGGCTTTTATGCACGTCAGCTTTTCGTTTCGTTTCACGCATTGCAAAGTGCTTCGCCAGTACAGTAAGCTTCGAAATACGATTGTGGATGTCACTGTGGGGGCAGAGATTGGCTGCTCTGGTAGTGCTTGTCCTCGTCGCCACTGTCCTGCTGCGGTGGTGTGGTGGTCGCCGTGCCATCGCCGTCGCTGTTCCGTCACCATCGCCACCTCGTGGTCGTAGCCGAGTAGGAGCAGTTGCGCAGTAGTTGCAGTAGTTGCAGTAGTAGATAGCAGTTAGTAGATAGTAGTTACTCCTTAGTATTTAGGAGCCAGTAGGTAATGGGTGACAGGTAATGGGTAAAAGGTAATCGGTAGTAGGGAATAGGTAGTAGTTGTAGTAGTAGTGGTAGTAGTAGTAGTAGCAGCAGTAGTAGTAGCAGTAGTAGTAGTCGTAGTAGTACTGGTAGCAGGAGTAGTAGCAGTAGTAGTAGTAGTAGTAGTAGGAGTAGTAGTAGTAGTGGCAGTGGTAGTGGTTGTGGTAGTGGTAGTGGTAGTGGTAGTGGAAGTGGAAGTGGTAGTGGTAGTGGTAGGGGTAGGGGTAGGGGTAGGGGTGGG